>JAYKAV010003188.1:1739989-1801059 GCA_035582835.1 Phoebastria nigripes | reverse complement strand
CCAGCACCCCCAGTATCTCTCATGGCCCCTCTCTTGTTACCCCCCCAAAAAATAACCCCCCTTTCCAACCAGCACCCATCTGCACATCACCCCGGTCTGTGCTGGCAGTGTCCTGGTACCAGCACAACCGCCCTCACGGACACCTTTTACTGGCTTTACACCAGAAATTTGGGGTGCAAGGAGAGCAGAGCCCCCAGCCCCTCCTGTTGTTTCGCCTCCTCCGTCCTGCCCCATCCTGCCCAGCTCGGAGGTGCCAGCCTCGCCGCCGGCTCTGGACTTTGACCCCCCCTTCCCCAGTCTTTCCCATTTTACTGTTATTGCGTCTTTCCGCCACCCCCTTGGGCCTGTGTTTTGCATCATTGCAAAAAAAAAAAAAGAACCAGCACACCCAGCTTCCAGCACCCTGATGCCGGAGCAGGGATTTTAGGTCCCGCACACAAACACCCCCAAGTACCCGTAATTAAAGGACTGAGGTCAACACGATGCGGGGAAGGATCTGGAGCCAGGGTTTAATGAACCGTGCAGGGGCACATAGCTTGAAACGCATTAATCACTCATCCCCCCCCCGGCTGCGGGGAACATATCCTTCTCCTCCTGCATCCTCCTGCCTCGTCACGATAGCCCGGGGGAAAGGAAGGCTGCCCCACGGCATGACAGGCGGTTGAGTAAGCGTTAAGGAAAACCGAATTTGCTGTCATCGCTCTCATCCCCCCATGTGGTGCTCTCCCCCAACGTTAATCTGTGACGGCCGAGCTCTCTGCACTCGTTGCTGTCCCCGTTAATCACCCTGGCTCCTCATCCCYGCTGGAGAGCGAGATAAGACCACTTGTCTGCATCTTATTTTAATTACGCTAGTATTTGCCAAGAGCAGCATAAAGCCCTAAATCTCCAGCCTTTGGGTGTGACGGAGACATGGGCTGCTAAAAGCAAACTCCTTTTTGCTTTGCAATGGACCCCAATGCAAAGGGGGAGCACACGGGGAGTGATCGAGGGCTCTGCGCCCCACGCACACCTCGCTCTTAACTCAGTGCAGATGAGAACACCTTCCGAAGTATTCTTTCCTTTTTTCCCCCAAAACCAAATTGGACTTTGCTCACTGCCACGGAGCAGAGAAGACAAGATAAATATGCTGGGCCATGACCCAGCTGCCCTGGGGCAACCGGGAAGTGTTTTAGCTGGCCTCACCAATAAAGCTCAGATGGATTCGATGTACAGATGTCCCTAAGCCATGGGTTACGCCACCCAGCCCCATCTCATGYGCTGACGGGGAGTTGGCACCGTCTCGATCCCGAGCTCTCCCTGTTTTTGGAGCCCCTGGACATGCTTTGAAATGAGCTTGCTAAGGCAACATCAGCAGCGGGAACTGAAGCACCAAAAGGAAAAGCAGATACCTTTGGTGTTTGTCAGCGTTGCTAAAAACCCTTGGCTTCCCTCCAGAAAGCCCCTAAAACGGGTCCCTCCTGCCTCGCTCGTTGGATGCTGAATGGGTCTGTCTCCTGCAGAGCTCCTGCCAGTTGCCCCTGTCCTAGCCCATGGACCTCCAGCCTCCAAAAGGTTTTCCCAGGCTCCCTCGCATCAGCACTCATGTAGGGAAGGGGACATGTCTTACAGTGTGTCCCTGCTGTCCTTTCCCTGCAACAAGCCCCGTTCTTAACATTTGGGTGCTGTGTTGGCTCCTTCCATCTTCTCTTTGGCATGCAACCAAGACCCTGATGGCCATGATCCATCACCATAGGGGTGTTCACGTGCCTGCCCAGGGGCATGCAGAGCTCCAGAGCCCCAGAAACACAGCAAGACCATGGTGAGAGAGGAGAGGAGAGGGGACAGGGATCTTCCCAGGACAGGGGTTAGTGCAATTTTGCTCCCAAGGCTCTTCCTTCATCCAACAAGGGAAGACATTTTGCACCACTGGTGCATTGCACCAGGCTGTTATCTGCAGCCTTGCATTTCCCTTGGGTGCAGGGTGATGCAAAAGCAGATCAACAGCCTGGAAAACACCCAACGGAGAGGTCAGACTTCCTGGAGAAGGAGTGAAGGGGAAGGGGAAGGGGTGTCTGGCGGCAYGGCTGGGAAAGGACACAACGTCAACTGTTGTTCCTGCTCCCCGGCTTCCTGAGCTTCGCTGTCCCACTATTGTTCCACGTTTTGAAGGCTGCAAAAGCTGAATGAAATCCATAACAATTGCCAAAGAAAGAAAGAGGAAAGCAGAGTGCTTTGGAAAAGGGGGAAAGCTGCTGCTGATGTTCCTTGGTGGGTCCTCCTGACCTGGATCTTGTCCAACAGTAAACCACCGAATCTGGGTTAAGTCTCTGTTCGCTTGACCTGATAGGGCTCTCTCTCGCTGTGCTTTCAGCTTGGGTACCTCAACATTGGCATCTGCCTATGGAAACAGCTGCCTTCGCACCCTCTCCCGTGAATACCTTTTTATTTTTAGTAAATCCCTGCTGCACTGGTGGAGAAAACAATGTTGGATACACAGAGGCCAAAAATAGCCATCGTTCGCCCCGAGACACGCACCTGGAGAGGTCTTCTGTTCCCCCACCCGCAAGGGACACCTAAACTTCTCACCCCAGGGCTGGCAACCACTTGGGAGACTGGAGGCTGCATTTTATTTAAAAATTAACTCATACATCCCATGCTTCTGGCACGTGCACGACGCTTCCCCACGAAAGGCATGGGCTGCTGGGTTTGTCGGCTGTGGGAAGGCTTTGATGTCCTGGTGCATGCCAAGGAGCCATCCACTGAGCCATCCTGGAGGACTTTCCAGGATGGTCAAACTTCAGTTTACCAGCAGGAAGACCTGTCTCCATCCCTTGTGTTCGACCGGGCAGAGGCAACCCCAGAAATAAAAGCAGAGGTCACAGCTCCAGCTCTGGCTCTCGTGATGGTGCCAGGCACAGCTGAGATGCAGCTGGTAACTGGTAGAAGTGACAGCACAACGGCTACAGATAAAAACAAACAGAAAAGCTTTACAGCTTACAGAAATCTCACTGTCAGCTTCCAGCTTCCTATGAGCCAAGGATCCATCTTTTGGGGCTTTCAAATTTTATTTTTTTTTTTAATCCCTATACAGCATCAAGAATACAATGCGGCATTTTCCCACCGTAACAGCACTTTTAAGGAAATAATTCAGACTTCTCAGAGAGAAAAAACGAAGCGTGCCGTGCTTGCGTGGTAAACAAACAAGGTAGTCCCCTGCTGTGTTTCATAAGAATTGTTTTTCCTCCCTTCTGTTCAGATTTATGGGATCCCATTGCATTTATGGGATCCCATAAATGTTTCAGCAGAGTCCACGCTCCAGGCAGTGTCCTGCAAGCAGCGGATGTTCGTACCGAGAACAAACTTGCTGCCTACAGAGCTCTTCATGAAAAATTTATGAATAGCACCAGACAGGGATAAAACAAGACTGTAACAAAAGTTTCCCACTTTTTACCTCAGGTGGGAAAACTGAATAATAAACTAGGATGGTGATAAAAACCTCCTACTCCATCTATCCAAGTTCTTCAGGCTAAAAGATCTTAGTTCTTCTCAAGTGCTATTTTGGGAGGAGAGATATTAAGATTTCCTCTACCCTTAAATTATTGGTTTATTCTCATTGCAAAAGGCAGCTCCCAAGTCAAAGAAAATAAAAAGGCAAGTCAGTTCTCCAGCCAGCTGTGGTCTGCATGTTTATGCCACCGTGAATCTGGCACCCTGCGCCCATGAAATTCAGGGTGGAGATGCAGGAGATGATGGAGACACGACGCGCCGAGATCCTGCAAGCACAGGAAACGTATTGCAAAAATAGCAGTGCTGACCCAGAGTTACCCGGACTTTTTTTCTCATAGCCACTGCTCTTTGTAAATGAAGACTTTAGCTAAGAGAGAGATGAGGCTGAGGGTGACTATGAACTGGAAGGGTTTTATTAGATGTTCTGTTTGCAATAGCTAACTCCATGCAAGTAGGGAATTTGGTGCTGTTGGTGGTCATTGCTGAAGTTGCCTTTGACTTCTTCAAAGGTGGTTGGAGCAGAGAGGTGTTTGCTGCCAGATGGGGGAACCGCCGTCCCTGAGAATAATTTAGTGTCGTGGCTTCTTAATCCCAACATGGTCTAGGGCACCTCCAGGTGCTACAGTATGACACTCCTTGATGAAAACAGAAATATTATTATTTTCTAAATTTCTGCCCAGCATCATTTCCATGGTGTTACTCTGTCTGGCTCCATGGAATAAACCTCAGATCTCATCTATCCACTCACCGACTGACCCTGGAGGTTAAAGGCAGCATTTTCTAAAGCTGTTTGGCAATGTCAGATTTACCAGTGTGGGATTTTGTCTGACAAAAGACAGGAAATAATTGACTGGAGTGATGTGCTGGCTTCTCTCCCCTAACACCCTGGATGCTTTGGAAACGGCTCTGCAAAGGGGGAACAGTCTGGATATGTCTCAGGCTCATAGGATCATAGGGAAATTCAGGTTGGAAGGGACCTCAGGAGGTCTCTACTCCAACCTCCTGCTCAAAGCAGGGTCAGCCATGAGGTCAGACCAGGTTGCTCAGGGCTGTATTCAGTCTGCTCTTGAAAACCTCCCAGGATGGGGACAGTGCAACCTCCCTGGGCCCCGTACCCCGAACCTCAAAGGTTTCCCTGGGACCTGCTCCTCTTCAAGTGCTTACCTACAGCCACCATCCACCCACCCTCAGCACCACAGCTGTCCTCCCGGTGGGTGGCCACCAGCTCTTGGAGGCAACCAGCCCTACACCCATCTTTTTTCCCTCCCTTTGATATAGTCGTTTCAGCCTCAGATGAACGGAGGAAGCCAGGACCTACAGTGCTTGCTGTGTGGCCTCCCCTGCATCTCGTTATCTCCAGGAACAGCTTCCCACCTCTCCCGTCCCGCTTCCTCCAGGGCTCAAATCCCTCCCCTCACTGTGCTTCGCCCTTCCAGGAGCCTCCTCTCAACGCTGCCTGGGGATACACTTCTTAAAACACGATTTAAGCCAACAGCATCTGATTTTACAACTCTTCAGCTTGCTCTCAAGTCTCTACCTGTTGGCCTCGACCATCAGGCTGGGGAGAGGCTGCGACTTCAGGCAATGCAACGTCTTCAAAGGCTGGATGTGTAAGCAAAGAGCATCTCTGAGCCTCTCCACATTCGGCAGAGCTCCTCAGCCGGTGGTCCTGGAGAGCTCTGGGCTCCTCCTAAGGGGCCCACAGAAGGTGACTAAGAAAGCAAATTTGCCAGCATGCATATATTCACTTCAACTCCATTGCATCATACTGGAAAATTTTTAGGGGCCCTATGAAGATATGAATGAGCCACGCTGCGCTGGTGCACCTCTCCTCTCAGTTTTCCTCTCCTAAACAGACTYGCAGAAGCTGTTTCTCTCTCTCTGAGACCATTTCCCTCCATCTTTCACCCACCGCTTTTCCCAGAAAACAGCCAGAATTTCTCCTTATCTGGAGTTTTGCACTCTTGGACTCCCTGTTTCCAGCTTGCAGTGATTTCTGGCTCAGAAAGATTGCGAGCTGACAATGCCAGGGATGTCAGGAAGGGAAAATCCACCTAAGATTTTCATCTCCTTTTGCCAACATTTCATTTAAGTGAGATATTCATGCTGCTGATGCCAACACCTTCAGCGGCTTCCCACCCACCTCCATGTTCAGTCCGGTGCTGTCCACCTCCTTTGCAAGAGGAGGGAACCACCAACGGTGCAGTGGGAATTGGGACCTAACTCCTCCGAACCCCTTTCTCTCCTTTTTCTCCAAAGAAGGACATTTATGTCCTCAGACTCCATCACTAATTTCCATCCCACATTCCCCACTGCCTTTCCACCTCCTTTTGAACCTCTTTTCCGGCAAAATGCAGCTCCTGACCAGGACCTCCTGCAGAGTTTCCCGGCTTGCCGGTGAAGCGGTACCTTGCTGACCACTTCGCCGTGCGCTCTGCTTGTTGGATCCAGGGGAAGGAAACAGCAATGAGATCATTTGGAAAGCTATTTTTTTCTGATTTGGCTTGCCCAGCGGAAAGCCAGGAGTCTGATCAGCAAACACCGAACGGCGATAAACTCATTTTTGCTCATTCGTGAAAACGAAGATGATAATTAAAACCAGCAGCACTCCATCCTCCTCCTCCATCCTGCCTCGGTCCAGAGGGAGGAAGGCTGAGCTCACAGGCGCAGCCCTGTTTGGTGGTGGGGCCGTGGGAAGCGGCGGGGACCCGCGAGTGGGACAAAGCCAGCAGCCGAAGCACCGCTCCGGGCTCAGCGCCCAGGTTTTGTTCAGTGACGGATGGGAACGAACGCATTGTCGTCCCCCCCCGAGCCATTTATTCATGGATTTGATGTTGGGCACGGATCCTGGTGATCTACCGGGCGCGTGCCGTAGGCAGGCTGGGATGCGCTCAGCAAGCATCTCTGCGTGGCAGCATTCAGGGCTCACAAGCTGCCGCGTCCCTCTGTAACCAAGACAAATTAGAGGAATACGGTTTCATTTTATGGCTTGCTCTAACCAGGTCGGCTTTGAAGCCACTAGCAAAAGAATCCTTTGCAAATCAAATACATGATTACGGAGATTCGGAAGGGGACGCGCGGGGGAAAATGTATTTGGTCAATTCGCTGCCCTTCGGCATGCGGCATTTTTGCATCTGCAAGCAAGAAAAACAAAACCGCTCATTTACAAAACAACAAGCAGAGCCTAAAACCCAGCCTTGGGAAGGAAAACTGCTGAGAGCTTCCCTGTTCCCAGTTATTCTTGTGAAATACGCAGCTTGGGAAAGCACACAGGCGTAGCCAGCTGTAAATCTTAGTTTACTAATAAACTCTTCTCTCCCTACCTCTAGGACAGTTACGGCTGGAAAGTGAAATGCTACAGCCTGTTGCTTAACAGCTGGGGAAATCTCCACCAAAAATCAGAGCTGGCAGCCAGGCTTCAGAGAAACTCTATTCCAATGCCAGTGAGCAACCTTTATTATGTTTCATGAGCTAAAGAGTCTTAAGAGACTTAAGGGAAAGCATCTAGAAGTAAGACCCAGCCATGAAGAGCTGACGGGGAAGACACAGCATTGACGTTACACACAGGCAGCTGCTGAGGCTCCCTGTAATCTGTGCTTTGGCCCCACATCTTAAGAAATAATGGCCCAAAATCTGCTTTTTGGCTGGTCTCCACTGCAGGACTGAACGCCGAGTGCCGGAAAGGTTGGGCTTTGCTGGAGCTGACTTCTTCGTGACTCAAGAAACTTCAGGTCTTGCATCACCCCAGCCTCGTTCAGCAGCTCCCATCAGTTTTCTTCCCAATTTACTGCAGGGAGAGCCGCTGGTCCATGCTGCAGGACAAGTGTGAAGCACTTSGGTGGAGGATTATTTCAGATTATTTCACCTTTGCCGACATCAACATGTTGTCRCACACACCATGGGCCAAGGGAGGAGATCAAAGATCAAACCCGTGTCTTTCACAAGAAAAAAATCCTGATTCGATCGGCAGCCCTGATTTCTCATCCCTGGGCATGGGCAGGAATGGTGTCRCTCCAACCCGGAGCACAAAAGCCTTTGTGGGCTCTTTATCCCTTGCACTAAACCCACACCAGCCTCTACAAGACCATGATTTACAACTTTCTATCTACCCCGAGGGCTGTCCCAGCCGGCGTGACAGCGATTTGAGCAGGAACGGCTTTCTCAGCGGGTGTTCRTAAAGTGCTAGATGCAATGGAGCGATATCTCAGTGGGGAATCCCATAGGTCTTAATTTATTGATWATCATTAGTAGTAATAATACTAATACAGCACCAGAGAGATTAAAATACCTGGTGCACAGGCACAGAAACCTTCCCAGAGCTCGGTCAGMTGGCAAATGGGTTTGCCGCGAAGCGGTGCCACCAGTTATTTAACCACACGGTGATGTCTTTTTGTATTTTACCCCAAAGACGGCATCCATCTCATCGCCCACATGCGATCTGAGAGGGGCGGTTAAATCCCACGGAGCGCATACGCTTGTCGCTGTCACCTAAGGTCACTCGGTTTGATGGACGGCGTGGAAAGGAGGCGGCTGGTTTTCCCGTTCCCCGAGAAACRCAGCACCGAGCCAGCTGGGCAGCCTCTTCCCAAGGGGTTTTCCCACCGCTTCGGTTCACACTTGCCAGCTTTCCTTCGGGAAGGGGCATTGTCAGCCCTTTCCTGGAAGTCATGCGTGACACCCGGTAGCAGCAGCTGGGTTATTTATGTAGCTCTGCTTGTCAGCTGGAAATACAATACACAAAATGGTCTCTAGTAGCTACTCGCACAGGGATGCAGGGCACACAAGCAAAACTGAAATCACAGCTCTCATTTAAGCAAAGGCTCTGCATGCCTCTGAATGCCTTTCTGAAGAGAAAAAAAAAAAACCCTCTTTAAAAAAATCACATGCTTTTCTTCCCAGTGTCTTATGAGCCTCCTTCAATGGGAGAGTGCAGTGAGTCAACTGTGGCTATTATAATCTTTCCTCATGTAGGTTTCATTCCTGCAGATATTTTAAATGAAAACACAAAATTAATCTACCAATCATTTTTCCCCCACCAACCGATGCAGCTTCATCTGAGATGCAACATGCCAGCGTGTGTCCACCAGCTAAAAGTCCCCCAAGACACAGAATACAGCCTTTATTAGCCATTTCTGGCTTGTGGCTGCCTATGCAAGTACTGAACATGTAGGGAAGATTTGTGGTGTCAAAGCGCCTATTGAGGTCACCCTGCACCGACCCTGGGGCAAAACCTGGCCAAGATTACATGGACACGTTAAAGTTGGGCTGACAGGACAGAAAGGAGGAGGATGCGTATGTGCCAGATCACAGATACACCGCCGGGTAGGTCMGGAAGCAAAATCCATCATCGCAGGCTGATGAGAGCAGAGCAGGGATCTGCGAGTCCCGATGCTCTTGTGCAAAAGGCTCTGGATGCTCAAGCAGAGGGGCTGGTAGAAGATTTTAGGTGGAAAACAGCACCCCATATGCTATGTTACCCCACTGGACCTCTATGATTTGCTCCCATGAATCAAAATCAGCTTTTTGCAGCTCCCATCTTTCCAGGGGCAGTTCTGCTCCCAATTCCCACAGCGATAAAGCTTCCTGCCKATAGCCCTCAGCAGGCAGCGCAGAAGAGGTGTTTAGTCTGTAATCCTGTTAAATATGTAACGAAATTTCTTAGTCTTACTGTACAGTAGTTTTTCTCCTTCTTCACTCACAAGGGGTAGAGCATGAGCCCTTCGCCAATGTCCGTTGGCTCCGAGACCCACGGGGAGGTTGGGCAGCAGCCGTAAGCCAATGCACAGAGCTATTAGCAAATGTCGTCCCCGTTCCCTCTTCACCCTAAACTGGACTTCTTTGCTTCCACGCTCACCACGAGACATGAATCACAGCCATGCAAACCAGCTGAGTCCCAGCCTTTTAGGAAGAGACGATAACCAAAGCAGCAGGCTCAGCCCCCCCRGTCCACAAACAGCAACAGGGGAAAAGTCCCGTGTTTGTCTTCCCCAAGAAACCAATTGCCCATCTTGGCTGTTATTGGCACTGTGGTGGCACTTAGAAGCCACAAGAGAGATGTGGGTCCCTGACGGATGGATAAATATCTGTACACACGGCGGTCAGCGTGACGATGCTGCTCCCCGTGTCCCCAGCAATGAGCACAACGATGGGGCTCAGCCAGGCTGGGATCTCCGTTTTAAAGGCAGGAGCTGCCTGCAGAGGTAATGGGCTGGGGACCGACCAGGAGAGCTGAGATGGAGCTGCAGCAGATTCCTGAAAAAGGAATGAATTTGCACAAACCGATATCCAGGTCCCCCATCTCGCCTGACGTGAACCCCCAGCGCTTTGCTGCGAGCCACAAGCGTGCAGCACAGGCTACACGAAACATATGGGGACAGAAAGGCAACCTCAAGTGTCATTAACTGGGAAAATAAATACATGCTAGGTGTCTCGCCTCTGTTGTCCGGTTTTATATCTGGAACTAATTTTGTCATCATTCTGATGAGTGACGAGATAATTGCTGCAGCTGGGCTATTCAGCCTATTCCAAAGAAACCCTTTTTTCATTAATTCAGGCAGTGATTACATACTCCGAGCCAAATTTCTTCTGCATGTAACCCCACTAAGGCAGCGCCTTTACCCTGGGGATAGGCTTAGCCCTGACTGTTTAAATAGCGTTTTCGCATTTCTTTGTTCTATGGGAGACAAAGGAAAAAGCTTTTTTCCTAAACAGAAAAAATTAAGGAAATCTGATGTCTCCATGCGCAAAACAGGACACTTAAGATGCAATCACAGATAATTAGAAATGATCCATTCTTGCCCCAGAGTCAGGAAAATGGCCAAAATACTGTCTTCAGAATACCTTCAAAATATTCTCTGTTTTCTAGAGAGCGCTGAGCGAGGGAAAGGAGGAGCGTGCCGCTCGCCTGGCACAGCAGAGATGCTGCGTTTGCATGACAGGTCTGGGGACAATGATCAGAAACTATTCCCCGACCAGCTGGGAGAGATTTTGAGTCGAGGAGCGCTTTATGCAGAGGAGGGGACTGCATAAAATCGAGACCCGAGCTAAAAAGGGAGGAGGGGGGAAGCTGCCCGGGATAATCACTGTGATAGCATCTGCGGAAAGGTCCGCAAAGCCCTTCGTGTTGATGCTCTGTGCTTTTTTCCATGCTCTGGAGCAAACAGCACGATGCTCCTCAGTGCTGGGCTGGCAATGTAATAAAACAAAGTCTGAAGTCTGGTGATACAAAATGAGATTTCATTGCTGGTCGTTTTCCTAACTGTAAAATAATAACATGAGGAAATAGGATTGTGCATTGAATAGGAAGTATCTGCAAAATGCAAGTGGGGTTTGTCTGAGTACAGTTCCTATTTAGCCAGCACAATAATATTCACTGCTTACTAGCTAAAAGGAAGCTAAAATTAGGATATAAAACAGTGTCCTCCACCGACAGCACAGAAATAAATTGCCCTATTGTCTAGAGAAGGGCGTGGGGAATCTCCCGTCTTTGACCTTGACTCTGACCTTGTCTGCCTTCTGCCTTGTGTCATCCTGAGCTTTTCATCTAGCGCTTTACCTTGCCTGATCTTTAAAAAGGGAACAATAGGAACCGAGCTGTCAAGTTAAATGGCAATTTATAGCTGTCGCCCACATCGGAAACAAAGGAGTTGGGCTTTTACACGACAGCCTCCTGGCAAGACTAATTTCAAGCACAGCCCTTCAGCAAAGTGCTCTCTTGCAGCCYATTAATTGAAAACATACCACTGATCTCATTAGGAAACGCGCTTGCAAGGCATGGCCCTTCGGCTGCCGCTGGCTGCCGGCTTTGGGCCCCTCTGAAGGCAAACGATATGAAATCTTGCAAAGGCCAAATATCCAATTTTTTGTCACAAGGTGTGTTTTTACAATCAGATGGCTCATTGGAGCTAGCTTTTATCGTCACAGAGCTGTGTATAGCCCCGTGGGTGAGAAAGGGCAATGTTCACCTCRTGCTGATATTGCGTGCAGAGGTACCTGCCTCTGCCCTCTCTCCATTGGGACTTTATGTCTACTTTCGGTGCAAATCACAGCATTATTTTCCCTTCCATTAAAACTACGACAACATCTTGAAAATCTGCGTTGAAATTCTTGCTCGGTACAAAACCCCAACAGCTCAAAACTTGCTAGGAAACYGGAAGTCTGCAAAACGTACCTTCAGATAAGAGCTTGGGAAAGAGGACGTTTGTGGTGAAACTCATTTCATTTTTAACACATACCTGACACTTACCCCTGCAGCATCTCCACGGGCAGTAGGAGTGATCTATGTGTCATCCCAAGTCTCCTTGTGACAACTAGAGCCAAGCAGGCTTTACTTCAACCACGTCATTGTCTCCATGAAGGAGAAGGCACRGTGTCCATGTCTCCATGAGAGCTTTAGGATGAGTTAGTTATAGCAAGTCAGGTCACTTGGTGTAAAAGCATCCACTGACTTAGAAAACCCTTTGAGTTTTTTAAAGCCTGGAGCTTTGCCTTTGCTGTGCCATCCTGGAAGAAGCCTTTACCAGAGGTGGTCAAGATCACTTTGCTGCCATGGGTTTAAGAGATGAACCAGAAATATAAAATGAATGGTTTCATAGAATCATAGAATCATAGAATCATAGAATGGTTTGGGTTGGAAGGGACCTTTAAAGGTCATCTAGTCCAACCCCCCTGCCATGGGCAGGGACATCTTCAACTAGATCAGGTTGCTCAGAGCCCCCTCCAAGCTGACCTGGAATGTTTCCAGGGATGGGGCATCTACCACCTCTCTGGGCGACCTGGTCAAGTGTTTCACCACCCTCAGCGTAAAAAATTGCTTCCTTATAGCTAGTCTTTCTAGTTTGATATTGGAAGATCTCACTGCTACTGCTGAGCTCAGGCAGAGGAGCGGGGCCGAGGGGATGGGATCTCACTCCTAACATCTCATTTCAGGGAAAAAGACATGAAATCGCCACACCTCGCTTATCCCATCATAAAATGCAAAGAAGATGCGTCAGCCTTTGTAAAGCTCTCGATGCAGATGAATTAAAACTATCCAAGGGCACATTGGTAGCGTTGCAATTGCGTCATAAATCTTCCTGCAATCAAACAGCCACAAACGGCATCCCCTAGTTCCTCCTGGTATTCAAAAGCAGTTTGAAAACTCTCCTTTAAAAAAAAAGGAGGAAAAAATATGTAACACGTGTAAGGATTTTCTTAGGAAGAAGTCCCAAGAGAAAACCATGAACCATCTCCTGGCCACAGAGAAGGGATTACGGCAGTGAGAGGTGAGGACAAGCCGGTGGCACGATGGGGCATTCGAGAGCGGACGCAGAGGATGCGGGGAGGCTTCAGGAGCAGATTACACCGGGCTGGCTGTTCCTCCATTTAATAGGAGGCAAGATTTCTTTTCTCTCTGAATTTATATTTTCCCTTCTGCAGTGCCTTAAGTTTCTCTGTTAACGCTGCTGCAGCACGACCCGACGAGTCAGCACCCGTCTGCAGAACCACGCAGACATAATTGTCAAGCACAAAACCCACACTGCTGGGGGATGCGCCTTTTAAATATCAGGAGTTTTGAAGCTGGTGACCGGTCATTTCTTGACCATGTTTATGATGTGAGGAAGATTCAGCCAAAGCATAGGAAAGGGCAGACGACGAGTCAGGAGGATGAGACTCAAGTGCCCACTGCATGTGCAAAACCCTCACTTGAGCTGGGTATATTTTCTCCCTAGATGGGCTACAAAAGGCTTCTGGAATTAACATTCTTATTAACTTAAATATATCACATTGTTATTAACTTAAATAACACCTCAGAAATATTTACATACCTCAGAAAATTTTGCTCATATAGGAAATTCTCTGCACCCCGGGAAGGCTTTTACCTCCCACTATCTGAATTTATAAAAAAATCCTTTCTCTGTAGGTGCACCTATATGTGCATAGGTGGGTAAGCTCCCGGTTTCTAAGAGCATCAACAAGGGAGRCTGGCCCAAATTTGCTATTAAATAGCATAAAATATTTAAGGCTGGACGTGCATTGGGTCGTGAGCTGATGTTTCCATATCTCCAGTGGCTTCGTGCCTCTCGCCTTTGCTGCGGTGGTGCCAGAACTGCCTGCGCAGAGAAGTGCTGCTCCAGCTCCTTGCTTTGCAGGCACCAGGAGGCAGCAAATACACAATAAAGGTGCAAAGCCAAAGAGAAAATATATCCTGGCTGTTGCTTTGCCTCCTATGGCTGTCGCTTTGCCTCCTATCGCTGTTGCTTAGCTGGGGAASTAGCAACATGTACCACCATGTTCCTGTTTTTAATTGCAGCAGCTTCTTCCTTCTGGGTCTGCAGAGTTTTGCTGGCTCACGCCATCCATTTCCTTTACCTCCAGGCAAAACCTGACATTGGCTTTCACCCACAGCATGAGATGCAGCCGGATCCTGAAAGAAGCCCTATGCTGTGGTGCCAGAGCTGGAAACTCTGCAGGAAAGTAATTGCCCTCCTGGCTTCTGCACGGACACGGAGCTTGCTTCTGGGGGTAGAAAATACAGCAGCTGTTGTGTCACTCAGTGCCTTAAAATTTGGTAATTTGGTGTAACGTGGGGTCTGTGATTTACTCCTAGGAATGCAAGAACGGCTGCACTGCACCGGGGGAGATTCCGTTAGCCGGTGCCCGTCTCTGCAATGGGCACACACCAAGTGCCCTTTCTCCAAAGCCTCCTGCGAGTGGGTGCTTGGAAACTGGCTGAAGAACTCTTTCTGGACTGAGCAGACAAATATCGATGCCATCCTCAAAAATACCAGAGGGGGCAATCACAGATGAGAAGCTCCCAAATTAAGTCAAGGGATAAGGAATCTGTGCGAAGGAATCACCATGGCCAGCAAAATACAGGTGCAGCGGGTCCCTGGGGCAAAATCACCTTCCCGTGATGGTTACATCCTCAAAGCAACACATAGTCATTTCTGGAGGCCAGCGACACTGGGGCCTCGCAGCAAAGTGTGAGCACTCAGTGATTAATTCTCTCTGCTACATGCAAAAAGCATTTTTCCTTCCTCCTCCCCACGTCAAAGAATCACCCAGTTATAGTGAAAAGCCAAAAGGGTGAGTCTAACGCCGGATGGCAAAACAGGATTCTCGAGAGATTGCCATGGAGAAGAGCATGCCCATCTGCAGCAGAATGAACTCACTTACACCAGCAGATTATTTTCTTCAAAACTTCYTCTAAAGCGATATAAATTTTGGTACGGCAGACATAGTCCCTGCAGAAATGCTGCAGCGGATTAGACGTATGAATTACCCGCACAGCAGATTTTTGATATTACATAGCTCTTCTGTATGTGCCAGAGAAAGATATAACCAACACCCAACAGTCGGAAGTTAATGAAGCAATATTTATATGGGAAATTGTCCTGGTTTCGGCTGGGATAGAGTTAATTTTCTTCCTAGTGCTGTGTTTTGGATTTAGTATGAAAAGAATGTTGATAACACACTGATGTTTTTAGTTGTTGCTAAGTAGTCTGYTAGTCAAGGACTTTTCAGCTTCCCATGCTCTGCCAGGTGCACAAGAAGCTGGGAGGGAGCATAGCCAGGACAGCTGACCCAAACTGGCCAACGGGGTATTCCATACCATGTGACGTCATGCTCGATATATTAATAGGAGGCGTGGTCCAGGAAGTAGCGATTGCTGCTTGGGTATCGCTCAGCGGGTGGTGAGCAATTGCACTGTGCATCACTCATTTTGTATATTCTATCATTATTATTATTATTATTATAATTATTTTCCCTTCCTTTTCTGTTTTATTAAACTGTCTTTATCTCAATCCACGAATTTTACTTTTTTTTTTCCGATTCTCTCCCCCATCCCACTGAGGGGAGGGGGGAGTGAGCGAGTGGCTGTGTGGTGTTTGACTGCCTGCCGGGTTAAACCACAACAGAAATAAAAAGGGCTTTTAACATATTTTTTAAATGGAAAAGGAGATTCACTATCTGAACAGGTTGCTGAGGGGTGGGGATATTGCAGCACCGGTTCTGTTCATTGAGATGCCTCCAACCGTAGGTGCTCCGGTTCCACTATCAGTCACTGCACTTGGTGGAGGGCTGTCACCCCCAGGTCTGGTGCAGAAGGTCACCGAGATGTGCACTGTGTTCCCAGCCTTGCAGCCTCTTCCCTCGTTATCCAAGAAAACCTGCTGTGGATATTTTGCAGCTTGACTGGATTTGAAAGCGATGCAGCAAAGCAGCTATGCCCCCTGAAACTTCACAATAAATCAGCTTATCTATGTTTTTATTGCTTCTCCAACGTCCCTGTATTGTGTCCTACCCATTTGGACAGACCTCGGAGGTGTCAGGGCTGACAAGGTTGAGACGTATTCTCCTAGGGCACTCCTCTGGCACACAGTTAGACTAAGTCCTGAAATTTGGTACTGGAATAGATATAACTAAGCCATTCCACTTGCACAGCAAAATTCAGCATCATGACGTGGTGACCATCCTCTCCAGAAATGGTCACGGTGGCTTGATAATCAGTGAGCAGACCATCTAGAGAAATGCAGACATACGCATTTCAGCTAGATGTCTAGAAACATGGTACTGGATGGACATGATCTGATGCTTGCCATATTTCTGGGTAGGAAACAGCTTGTCACTGGTAAGGCAAAGAAATAAATGTGGAAGCCAAGTGGCTGACCTCCCTAAATTTGTGGGCAGACATCACTGTAAGTTCAGCTTGACTTTCAAGGTTGTTTCTGAACCACTGGTGAAATCTAGGACTTACAAAAGGAGGTGGCTACACTGAGTTTGGTTCTTGTATTTATTTTGAGGTGCATATTTAAGGAGGCTTTCTCTCCTGGAAGGGCTGACCGTGCAGCAGAAGCCGTACAGTGATGCCTTGTGCCACATGTTGCCTGCAACACGAACTCTYGTGCTCCAGGTCCAGGTGCTGGGCTGGGATCCCTGGGCTGGGATCCCTGGGGAATGATCAGGACATTTGTGGCGGGAGTCTCCAGCTGCATGGAGAAAAGGCATTTCCAGCCAAGACGGGGAGTCAGGAACCTAGAGGAGAAGCTGCAAGTGCAGTTTCTAATGAGGAGAAACCATCGTGGCCCTTGGGACCGCTCCTTCACATGGCTTTCTGTACCAACAGGCAGGTGTAAATAAATCACTGGTGATCCAAAGGGCATCGACCTGGCGGTTTCTTTTTCCTGCAGGAGGCCCTAGCTCAGGTCCTGGGGCCCCTCTCTGAAACAGCAATTACACACCTGAGATCTCTGGGTATTTGCAGTTCATAGGGCTGGGAGGTTTGCTCTGAGCAGAGGATCAAGGTCTTTCTCCATCTCTCTCTCTAGGGAGGTACCTTAGCAGCTATCGACTCGGTAAAGCACAAGATGAACTAAACGGCAGTGCTGTGACATACTGGTTATTCCTCTATTTACTGTTTGGTCTCACTGTGGACCTTGAGTGATGCCAGTTGCAAACAGCAGGATTGAAATACCATTTGTTCGCTCTCCTAAGCTCCCTGCAGCATGTGCAAAAGCCCTGAGGACCCAATCCCATTTTTTTTCTTAATTTATATTAGGAAAAAATTATATTTCCTCCTCCCCATGAAAATTATTATYCTTCCAGCCAAGAGCTGAGCACAGCTCTAGGGATCCCATCAGGACGGCTGAGTCCGTGGCCAGAGTTAAGTGGGATGGAAATGCGCAAACTCTTTAGGATTCTGCCCAAATTCTTCTGCCGTGTAATTCAGCTTGTCGGCACAGGATAATATGAGTTTCACTAACTTGATGAATGTCTTAGATCATCTGCAGACTAAACAGATGCTGTGCTGAATAAATACACCTATAACTTATACCTTTTAGTGTGCTGAACGACATCCTTAGTGCGGCTAGGGAGGAGGAAAGTGGAGACACTTACCGTAACACACTGCTTGAAGAGGACTGCCCTAATATTGATGCTGGATATTGTATCTAGGAAAAAAAGTTAATATGCACCTAAGCTTCTAGGCCCATTACTTTTTTTTTTTTCCCCTACTATTTCAGCCTTATTTCCAAAGCACAACACCTCGCTGGAATAAATCACTGCAGGAGGCAGAACTGAAAACTGAAGGTGCAGTGAAGAGCAACTCGTATTTATGACTCTTTCTAATACTGCTGAGGTCCTTGCAATGCACTGGATTTGTCTTCCCAACACAGATGTGGTAGAGATGCTGTCATCCCCACCTTACAGAGTTGGCTCAAAGGTGTTTGAAACAAATACCAAATTTGTTTAAGCTTCAATCTCTCATGGATTCCCTTAGAAATCTTGTACCCAAATGCTTTAAAGGATTAGCGCTGAGTGCTAGACTAGTTGGAGGCTAAAATAATCTGTGCTGGAGCCATACCTCTGCAGGAGCTTTGCAGGGATTGAAAATCCAATTTCAAGTTATTCAACCACTGTGAGGCCTTTAATGCTTGCAAAATTCAAGGTAAAAAAAAAAAAAAAAAAGACAAAGAAACAAGAACAACACACCATCAGCTTCTCTACTGGCGTGACAGGATAAACAAATCCAACCAGGTAAAGTCATCAGGTATGCGTCTGAGAGGCCACAGGGCACAGCATGTCAAAAAGACTCAGAAACTCACTTTTGGCATTGCTCTCCTACAATTCCTTTAGGAGTAGAGAAGCTTTTCCCCGTCCTTGAATCGCAAGCAGTGGCATAGACATGCTTGCAGGGTGCAGAGGAGGTGGGAATGCATTTTCCTCCAGGACAGAATAGCCCATGCTGTGAGACTGGACACGGATTTCAGTTTTGAGGGGTAGATTTTCAGCTGCAGGAGCAAAGCAGAGCAGTAATGACTCATCGTGCCCGACAGCCACTGCGAACACCGTGGGCTGGGCCAGAAGAGACACGAGCCAGGGGAGTCAGTTTGGGCTATCCAACCAGTAAGTGGTTGGGCTAGTTGGAAATACCACGGGCTTGCTTTTGAAAAACACTGGTTCACCTGGATGTTTTGCTCAGCTTTGCATCTGACACCCCTAGTGAGTCTACCTTGAAGCTAAGGACCACGTTTCAGCACAGTGAGACCAGGCTTTTTGGGAGAGCTCATGAGCAGCTGCCAAGTCTAGGGGCTTCTAGCTTTCCAAGGGAGAGGAAGGGGGAAGCGGTTTCTGGTTTGGAATGAAAATTCAAAAAAAAAAAGTTCTCTACTTCCCAAAAAACATCCACATTGCAACCAGCCCAACTAAACGATGTCAGCCTGGATTTTGGCTCTGCCTGGACCTTCTTGCATCGAAATGGCTCCTTTGTTGCTGAATGACAGGCAGAAGGTAAAACCTGACCGTTGCATCTCTTCTTCTCTCTGCCATGTTGGACTGGACCTCTGTGGTGGCTGATCTGAGCTATCGTGGTGACTCCCGCACATCCACCTCCAGACCAAATCAAGAGGGACACCATTCTCTTGAAGCAGGAGAGTCTGGGCTGCATCCCTCCACTTGGGAATCAATTTCTGATGGGTTGCACCATACAGCAGAAGGACAATGCAGAAGACAGTTGTTCTCCACCTTGGTTTCATTCAGACAGTTTGAAGGCGATTCGTTATAGCTATTCCTGCAAAACAGCATGCAGGCACCTTGTCCATGCCCTCAGCTGCCCAGCCAGGAGGGACAACATGGCTGTGCCTTATCCCACAGCATCCCACAGACCACGATGAACCCTTTCATTCCCACCAAGACATGTAAAGGCCTTGTACAGCCTGGAAAGATGGGGGAAATTCCTTTTACGTACAGGTTAAGTAATTCAGGATTTGGTTCTGAAGCTCTGCTTTGCCAGGACATTGGATTCTTGCCTCGTTTGCACTGGAGTTAGCAGCATTAGCATGGATAATTCAGAGTCCTGTTGTGTTGGCTGGTTGTCACGTCTCTACATTTCTCACAGACGCTTTCCTTTCCACTCTAGTCCATTGCACTGCCTGGCTGTGAAAAAAGGGGATGTTGGTTTTGGGTTCAAATCACCTGATCCCAAGGACACCCCAAGAGCTTGTGCATTGAGGTTTATTCGTTCTCCTTGAGTTCAGCTCCCTTTGGGACCGTCTTTCTGCGGTCAGAGATTTGCTGGCTCTCAGCCCTAAACTACTTCCCTACAACGACGGTCCCACAGAGAGCCCTGGGCTGATTGCAAAGGTTGTGATGATGTGGAGCAGCTCTGCCCTGAGTGGACAAGTTCAGACCCAAGCTTGTGGTGTTCGGATCTGCTCCTGTCTCTGCTAACTGCACTAACCGAGACTTTGCCAGGAAGCACGAGCACCCGAGCAGCAAACGATCCACCACTGCGTGCCAAAATGCTCGGCTGGGATCCTCAGTTTGATTTCAGATACCTGAAAGTAGAAACCGAAAACACCCTCAGCACAATGCGATGTCCATCAACCCCATCTCGCACCACTGCGAGCCAGGTCCATGTCCCAACCTGCAAGTCTTTTTAGCCTCGTCATGGTGGTTAATGAAGACAACCGTTTTGACTAGGTTGCCTCTTGTATACTCCTCAGGCATCTCTGATTCCTATCTCACCACCTGGGTGCTTGACAAATCCCTGTGTGGTCTTTGAAGTTTGGTGGTAGGCTCGTGCAGAAATCTCAGCCGTATCTTCAGCTTCTGCTGGCGATAACCTGGATCCTGAAGAAAGGTTTGGTCTCCGCTGGACCTGCAGAGAAGGGATGCACCATAACCTTTTCCTCCTGCAGGCTCAGACAGTTTTTCTGCTTGGCTTTTGTCATCTGTCCATGCGTTTCCCTTCTCCT
This sequence comes from Phoebastria nigripes, assembly GCA_035582835.1. NCBI lineage: Eukaryota > Metazoa > Chordata > Aves > Procellariiformes > Diomedeidae > Phoebastria > Phoebastria nigripes. Next base: position 1,780,834 of record JAYKAV010003188.1, on the reverse strand, counting down.
CTGCTGCCAGGATCTGTACACCAATTACACCCAGGCTGCTGTAAGCAGTGTTCATAACTGCCAAAACCAAAGCAGGCTTCCTCTAGGAAAACAAAAGTCATTAAAATTAATAATAACCTGCCAGAAACTCATGATACAGTGAATCAGCATTTAAACTCAGATCTCACTAGGCTCTCTGCAGCCTGGCCTCATAGGGCTTGGAAGCTGGAAGAAACAAGTTTCAAATAATTGTGTGTTCATGCTTGGATTTTAATTATATCCACATGCAAACACCATTTGACATTTTATGAGCATTTCTCTTAAAGGCATGAGTTTGGGATAACCACAAAATCCAAGGAAGGCAGTGAGTGAATTATACACTTTACTCCAGCAAGGCACAATTACACCTATTTATTCCACATGCACATGTGTTTAATGCTCTTTGTCCGTCCGTCCATCCATCCATCCACCCACCCACCCAGATATAAATTATGTTTGAACGTCATTTCAAGACCCTGTCTCTCTCTTTATTAGAGACAGCTCACCCCAGCTTAGTAAATCCTGTGTAAAGGCAACGGGAGGAAAGCCAGCCCTGAACTGCAAGGTCTGTAACAAGCTCCCAGACAGCTGCTCTGTAAATCAGGGGACTTGCATGATCCTATAAATCACGACCCCGATTAGGGTCAGAGGCTGCACGTGCTACACAAAGTAATGCCCAGGACTGCTCGGATCGCTGGGCTCCCGTGGGAAGAAAGCCAGCGTTTCTCTCCATAGCAAATTGCAAATTACTGGGCTCTGCAAAGTCCTTGGCTCAGAGGAGTCCAGCACCGAACAAAATAAATCCTGGTCTTTTAGGGATTCTGCTCTCACCTGATCTAGACATCTGTCGCTAGAGGAGGAAGAAAAAGAGTTGCATTGGAAGATTTAATATCTTATATGACTCCCCTTGGAAGCTGCTCAGAGCTTTGCAATATAACGAGCAATCCTGGTGGAGACAGATTAGCAGTCAGAGTGCAGGTGAAGGGGGTCAGCCATGCAAAAGAAAAGTATTTTAGTGACTTTTCTGAGGCCCAATAACTACACAGAGCCATAAACTATAATAGCTTCCACGCTAGTATCAGCCACCCAAGAGTCTCGGCACGCTTGACAGGCAGCAAGTCGCTGACACGTGGCCCCCTTGTCTGTCAGATAAAAATCACTTGGTTCATTTGAAGCCAAGGAAATAGGAATACTACAAGATTAAGCCAACTTCAGTCATGCTCTCATCTGCTCAGCAAATAAACATGGCATCGTTTTCATGTCACTGTTTCTCCATAAGGCACTAAACACATCTGTGAACGTCGCCCATCTGAAGGCACAGGATGGGCGCCAGACACAACCCAGGAGGACACAGACAACCAGAGATGCTGATGTTCCAGCGGAGAAGGGAATATGCTGCGGGACTTGATTTATTTGCACAAACACTGAGCAGGCACAGCTGGCGCAGGTGTGTTTCTGGTTATACTCATCTGCGGGGTTATCCTTGGGCCAGGCTTCATAGGCTATATGGGAACCAGAAACGTGCTGCCTGTTTAATATCTTTACTTTCTTGTTTGTTCAACACTCTACCAGGAAGAGCTGCAATTCCTTACGTTTAATGTTGGGCAGGTTACATCCTGCAGTGTAATTTCATTAGCTTCTCCGGGTACACGGAACATGAATTTGATCGGTTCAAAGCTGTACTGTGTTCGCCAACCACATAAACAAGGAGGGAAAAATCGATCCATAACATCCATCCAGCAGTGAATTTGCTGCGGCTGAATGCAAACTGACACAAACAGCCTCTTAATTAGCTAGAGAGATAATGAAATCACTTGGTCATGGAAGCATGCACACATACACACGGAGACATATACATAAGTCCTCTTTGGGAAGGTCTACCCAGGGCCACCGGTGAAAAACGTGGGGTATCCTACAGATCTGCTCTATAGGAGGCTAATAATTTTGGAGGAAGAAAGATCCATAGGGGCCCCAGATGGAGTTTAACCCCTTCCAGTGCTTCCTAGGAGCAGTCACTGATGCTCTGATCTTTACTGAGCATGTGAGACCAAGCCAGAGATTTGCAGAGGACTTGAGAGCAGCGGGAACTTCATGCAGAGTATCAGGACCTGCCTTGCTTGCATGCTACCCTCCCTCCTCAGGCTTTCATTTTTTCTGCTTGTAGTTTAGGATCTGCAGCCTCATGAGACAGCGCCATATCCCTGCACATCGAGCTGTAACCTAGTCGGTCCCATCGTGCCATCTGTCTCTCCTCTCAACCGGTCTCTCCCAGCCATGCCCATCTGGCAGCAGTGTAAGCTGTTAGCTGGTGGAGACAGCTTTGCCCCATACCCTCTAATCACTACCCAGCAGCTTTTATATTGACATATATGACAATATATTTACATGTCAACTCTAAAATGAAAGCTGAAATGCCCTACAGCTGCATGGGTCAATCCCACAGGTCCAGCTTTCAGTCTTTTTATGCTCAACCCTTGTAAAACACACTCTGCAACCCCAGCAGCCTGGCTCAGTGCAGCAGTGCATGAACAGTGCAGACGATGACCTGAGCAGACGTTCCGCTTCAGAAAAGCTTTGCAAAGCCAGCAGGCATCTTACACCGCTCCCCATCCGCGGGGCTGGGCTGGGAAAGGCTGGGCTGCTCCCGCTGGGGACGGGCACATCCCACGCCAGGTCCTGCTCGCACAGAGGTTGTCCCGTAGCGATGCACAGCTCTTGGCTCTGCTCTGTTGGGGGAGGCCATTGAACCCTGCAAATATAATCAGAGTCCTGGAGAACAAGCAGAAATTCCTGATGTTTCGCCACAGACAATATATTAATTTTCTGATTAAGGTTAAGCATCGAAAAAATGGACTCATGGATGGACATTTGCCTGGCAGGTGAGAAGGCAGAGCAGAGGCAGCGATAGGGATGTTATTTTTAATTTAACCTGTTGCATGAAGAGTTACCACACATGACAACATAGTGGCATCACACAGCAATAATCTCTTGTGGCAGACATTGCAGGGTGGTATATTGTGATATTAAGAAGGGACTGGCTGACTCAAGAGAAGAGGCAATGGGGCTTTCAGCTCCATTTTGCCACTTCAGAGGTCACTGGTGAGAAAATGAGAAAGGCAATGGTTGCACACAGCTTTAAAAGCAGGGAAACATCTAGCCAAGCTCATCACACCCCATAACTCCTGGGGGGAAACTCCTACCACAGCACCAAGCTTGTCCATTTAGTCCATCACCTCCTGCATAGCTCACCCTGTACCTGCTCTGTTCTGCCCCATACGAATGTCCTGTATAGGGGAGTTAAAATCATCACACTTTTAATTTTCTACTGCTAATCTCAAGAAACTCTTGATCTGGGTGCCAGTTCTTAGAGGGCAATGAAGACTCCCCATTTATGATCACGATGAGCTCAGATGTTCCCAGCTGCAACAGAACATCTGCCTATGGCCAGAAAAAATCAAGGGGTAGAGGAGCTGCTGCACCAGCCCAGGTCCATGGCTGTCGCTCTCAGTGCCTCTGTCAGATGCTTCACAAGAAGGGTCAAGGTGCTTCTGCCAGAAGGTTTGTTTGGTGGTAAGCCAGGAGTTTTTACATCATCTTCCTTCTTGCTCAGCTTTGTGGAGCCATCACTGGGAGGGAGACCAAATCCTGGAAGGACAGATCAGTGGTGATGACAAGCTGAGCCTAAGGAAAGCTCACTATTAAAAGCCCTTCTTGTCTTGAGGGACTTTAGCAATGTCCCTCATGGCATTTCACCAGCAGGGAATCCCAAAGCATGGTAGAAATGACCACTATGTAGGAATCTGCGCCATCACCAGTGTTTTCAAAACTGCCTTCCTAAATCATGAAAATGCAACCTCCTCCTGGGAAAGGCAGAATTTGACAACCAGCCAAAAAACTGTTACAGTCATTCATGATCATGATGAAGAGTACTGTGTCCAAATGAAGCCACAAATGCAATTTATAGCAAAGGTTTTCAGGATCTGAAGTCTAAATTTAACACCTTTAATCAGTAAATTGGAGTCCCTGTGGTTTTCCAGGCTGAGATCTGATATTTCTCACCAACCTCAGCCAGAGTCAGGTTATTCCAACGCGGACAGCGCTAATCAGGGGGGCTGTGTTGCAGGGGGCAAGAGGAGGAGGAAGGATGGTGGTCCACAAACTGCTTCCCAGGAGGACGATGCATCGCTCATTGCAAATGCCTCACTACAAATGTCGATAGCACAGTCAAGTGGATAGGTGGTTTTATAAGACAAGAATTGCACAACAGGAAAAAACAGCATAAATGAGCAATTTTTAAGACGGCAGCTTTTAGCAGGGTTTGTGGAWGAAGCAGGAGGGGGTGCATGCACAATCTATATGTCCCAAGCAGAGAAAGGACAGTRTGTGGTCCAGAACCCTTGGAGGTGGCCAGCTATTAAAAATACCAGTAGTCCCCAAGGTTTCAGGTGATGGGATGCCTTCAGATCCCTCTGATATTACTCACAGCCCAGGTTTTGGCATCCCACAGCCACTTGCTTCTTTAGGCAGAAAGGGAGAAAACTGTGATGGGCTGCACTTCTTCACTGCCAGTGGGAAGAGTTGTTAGATCTGATCTAACAGGGAATGGAGGAGAAGAACAGACGAGAGGGGGATTTTTGGAGAACCTGCCTCTTTGCCAAAAGCACYACAGGACCATAGAAGAAATAAAATGAAGCCAATCTCCCTGCAAGGCTGGAGAAGTTTTTAAAACTTATTGTTTGGAAAGGGGAAAAACACATATTGTTTGGTTTGACTCACGCCAGGACCACGTGGGATCTGAGCACACCGCTCTGAACCACCACGTACTTTGCATCGCCCATGCCTACAGCTTTGCAAGATGCTCGGGTAACTTTGGAGACAGGTTGTTGCCATGAGGCTAAAAGCACTGGTAAACTGGGACAGCAGCTGAGCAGCCTGCACCTATGCTTCAGAGCAAAAAATAATCCGAAACAGGCACAGTCCTAACAGGGGATGAGAGAGGGAAATGAAAAGGATAAATGGCTTTTCCAGGCACAGAAAGCAAATGGAGGTGGGCAGCACACTGCTTTCCCAAAGGATGCTTGAAAAGGTCTTGCATGCGACACCTACTCTCCTGCAGGGTTATTTCTTATCAATCGAAAAGAAAAACTCCTCCCCAACACCTTTTTTTCCCCTTTGCTCCTTCCCACCCCTCAAAGCCCCTGTTCAATTTTGCTGGATTTGCAGCATCTTGTTCACTGCGGTCCAAGGAGGTTTGAGTGAGTGTGCAGTTCCTGGGCAGATTTAGTAAGGRCTGGCTATTTATCATTCTCCTAGCTCTTATGAAACGCAGACAAATCCACCCTCCAGACAGGTTTATTTGTGGCCTTTTATGTTGCATTTTGGAACGCGTCATTCTGTGTATTTTTGCAGGCACAAGAGCAATCTTAAAGAAGCATTAAATAATGAATTGCCTTAAATAATAGCCCTGCTGATACTACTAATGACTAGAAATCCTGTCGTCTTTGGTTAGAAGTACAAAAATACATGGTTTACTTGTGGATATTTTAAGCATGCATCAGCAAAACATCTGGAAGTTTAAGTTAGTGATTAAATAAACTGCTGTGTATCTTTTAGGGTGATAGTTATAGAGAGTTACTGTTTCGGTAAATAACCCACAGACACAAAATAATGTTACATAAATAAACACGCTTAAATCTTTCATCTTCTATTTTTTATGCCCCTTCACTAGCYGGCATCTGCAAAAGCAAAAGTGCATTTTTTTATTCTCCCATTAATAACAGACCATAAAATATAAAGGAAAAATAACTCCAGTACCAGCTGGGTACGGAGGGACTGATGCCAGTGTGGAATCTGGGTCGATTTATGTATCCTGAGATTTTCAAGTGACAGATTAATTGGTTTGATAATAATTCACTGAAAGCAGGGAGAACCCGAGATGTCACACTCCCCATACTCCTCCCTCTACACGTGAGACCCAAGGGCTATTCTGCTCACTTTGCTCGGATGCTTTCTGGGGTCGTCTCACCAGCTTTGGAGAAACGAGGGGGTTTCATGTCACCTTCTGAGCACACACTGCCTGGTTTCTCCCCAAGCCAGTTAGATCCAGGAGTGCTGGTGCCTTCAACAGCAAGCCCCCTTCCGAATTGCAGACAATAAATGCTGGTTGCAATTATAAAAAGAAAACAGCACAGGAAACCAGTGAAGGAACTGTGAAATGAAAGCCAGTTTTATTTTTTCGATTTACATTTGCACAGGCCAAAAAAAATTGTGTCTGGTTAAGAATGTGTAAGCAGAGATCCATCACAGAGCCGCCGTCATTAACTTGCAATGTTGAAATACAGTTCGGATGATGACAGTAGCAAGATAAGTGGAACATAAATAATGATGTGCCCTATAAATAATCTGCAGGAAGCCCTGCTTCCCCACCTCCGCAGGAGCTGCAGAGAGGAGATCTGCGCTGTCAGCATTAATCAAACCAAAGAACCAGGGAGACTGGTCTGGCTGGTGGAGACATTGGCTTGTGGTCCAGCGGATGCCAACCCTGGCCATTGTCCAGGGGCAGATTTGGATGCAAGGTGGATTTGGGCRAGTAGGGCATGGACAGGAGGAACGGGGGTGAGGTCTACAGCCCCCGTGGCTCCTCTTCCCCATCCTGAGTAAATCACGGGATGTCCCATGTGGACAGTCTGGTGGCTCTTATGGAAAACAAGCGTTGACAACTTCCCAACATAGTGTGACTTGCAACCACATTGATGGGAGACCACAGGAAAAATGAAACAAATCAGGAGTCTCTGGACTTCCAAGTTGGTGTCTGGGCTCTTCAGTTAATTCATGTGAAATGGGGTAGGTTTTTCTTCAGGTCTCTAGGTTTTGGCTGAGTGTGTGATTTGTTTTTATGGTGGAGCTCTACCACATTTGCCTTCTGCTACCCCAAGGGTGCTGGAGGACAGGGGTGTGAGGGCTGGTCCCAGCAGAGCTTAGTGGTGAGCCCTCAGCTGGGCCCTCCAAGGAGATCCAAGGTGGGGAGGCAGAAAGGTGCACACGAGACGTGGGGATTTCTTCTTCTGCAATGACTGTAGATATTAGCCCTTAAGCACCACTCAGCTGAAAATTTCCAGTCTTTATTGCATTGTCTCCAATGTATTCATTCCTTACTGTGTGGGGTTTTTTGTCCACGTGGAGCAACATCTTCTTCAATTCCTTTCTTTGACCTTTAGATACCAGAGATCCCCGACCACCTCCCCAGCCCCATTTCTCAGGTGCATCCGCACAACTGATTTTCCCACGTCCATCATGATGAAAGATCCCTGGCCTTCTTCCCCATGCAATCATGCCTCCAAAAAAATCAACCTGTCCTTTTAATTTCCTTTGGTGCCAGCTCCACAGATTTCGTTTTCTCCGAGAGATCAATATCCAAATGTCTGTGTGATTATTGCAGCTTCACAAGTCTACAGCTGGAGGTCACCTCCAGGCTTGTTCATAAATAAATCATAAAATGTTATTATTTATATAGTGTCAACAGTGTGATAAGTGCAACATAAGGCAAATTCACTGTGGCAGCCAACTTCCAATCTGTTTTCTTCCTGCAGATTTCTGATCCAGCTATATGGAGTGCTCTCTGTGCAATTGCTCAGCTCTTCCAAGAAACGAGATTTAACCCCCYTGCAGTCAGTGGGGTCTCACTGTTGATTTCCAGCCCATCCGAGATTCACCCCTTCTGTCTCACCTCCCATGTGAATGGGCTGGGAACACCTTTGCAATCTTGTTTTCCCCCCTTTCAACCATCCAGCCTGAGTACTGATGTCTACGATCGTGGCATCGGCTGATGGTCAATTTGCCCGGCTCATAGACCACCACGCCACAGCCATGAGGATGCGTCGGTGATGGGAATGAGGTTTAGAAACAGCATGAGACAGGGAGAGTTTTTCCATTTCTTGCCAATCTGCTAAGAAATGAAGGCTGCAGGCAGCTTCTTGCCCCTAGCATTGTATGGGAATGCCCAAACCCTCTGAGCCTGCACAGGCAATGGAGCAACCCTGGAGAGCCAGGGTTCAAAAGAGCATTTTGCTCCCACTGCATCACAAATGCCAGGGCAAACAGAGGTTCCAATTAGGCAGAGCCTCAGCTGGCCAATTAGACAGACACTTCCAAGAAGTTTTTCCCACTGAATAAGTTATTTCCACTGCTGGGACAGTCTCCTGTGAGAGATAATGGCAGCAGATTGGTTATTTTAATTGCTTCATTTAGTCTGTGTAAATATTATCAGAAAGTGACCTTTAGCATCTACCAGCATGATATGAAATCCTTCCCTGCCCAAAAAACTGTTTCACAGAGCCTCTGAACCATTTACCTTATATTTAAATCACCCAGGAGATATTTCACTCTGAAAGGGCAAACTGGGCACTTTGAAATAACTCACAAGCAAACGTGCAATTTAGCTAGAGAGCCGGCTCTTGGGTTTGCACCAAGAAAGGATGAACCCAAAGAATGGCTGCAGCCCAGATTTCACGACTCCGGCATCTCCCATGAGCAGACTTGTTGAATAGCCCAGTGGACCACACGCTTCAAGTCCCAGTCGACTAATACCAAGAGCTGTTCTTCCTCTGCGGCTGCTCGCATACAGCTCTGCTTGCCCCCTGACATCTGAAGGCAGCAAGCTCTGATCTGAAGGCACCGGGACTTGCAAGCTCCAGCAAGATGAGAGCATCTCTGGAGCAGAGCTTGCTTCGGTCCTGTCGGCTTTGGAGGAAGGATGGGTCTGTGCAGAGAAACTCTGCCTGCAGTGGCCTTGCCCTCAATTTGGAGGAATAAAAAAGCAGGCTATATCTGCAGGATCCTTCAGATCTGTATTTTCTACAGTAGTTCTTATTGGACCAGGTTGAAATATTTGCCGATGCAAATCAAAAAGAGGTAAGTTTCCCTGAGACTTAGGATTTAATTAAAACCCAGCTTAAAAAAAAAAAAATAAATAGCTTACAAGTGTTTTAAAGGTATCAAACCAGAACATTGTAACATTCAAGAGTGAAGCCTTTTCATTTTTCCTTTCAGAAAGGCTTTTTATTTCAGTGTCTTACATACTGAAAAAGAAAAGAGTCAAAATAGAAACAGAACATTTTGATTGACCAGAAGGTTTGGGGGATTTTCAGTGGTACTCTCCAGGAGAGGTTGCAATATTTTCTCTGACTCAGAGCAAGAACCTGATTTGGAAGTGTGGCATTTTTTCAGGCTGAAATTGTGCCCTCCCTGTAACCCACCGGTGATTAGAGATGATTTACATACTGGGCTTGAGCGAAACATGGTGGAGGAACACCACCCAGTCATTTAGGGCAGGAAACAAAGAATATTTTATCTAATCGAGACAATGATGGGTTGGGAAGTGGGCTGGAAAAGAGCTTCTCATCTCCAGCTTTTCCGAACAAAGCGGAGATCTGTCAGTGCTGTCAAGCTGCTGAGTCCTCAGCTTCATCCAGAAGCAGCGCGTCCCACCATGTCCCCTAACACGACACCGAAGCGATGGTCCTGTACAGGCTCAGGGGACACAGTGCAAAAAATCTGGTATCCCAGGCTGGGTTAATGGGGACACACTTGGAGCAACCAGTTTCCTCCCCTCTTCTCTCCACAGACGTGCTCCTAGGGCTGTTGGCAGCCACAAGATGGTCCCTATGTATTGTCTTCCTATAAGACGGAGCTGGAAATAAAAACCATTCTACAGCCTCAACATTTTTTTTTTTTTAACAATCTCGATGCTACCTGCATTGCAGTTCTGCAAATTAATCTTGTGGATGCTCGCACACACACATGAAAACACCCGCCGTGCAGACGACCTGAGTCACTGCCGGTAGGAAGGGAGGCTTAGGGGGGCAAAAATACAGCCAGAGAGATCGATATGCTTGAGTCAGTGTATCAAAAGCACTGGAGAGAATCCCATCAATAAGATATAAATCAACCCACAAAACACCTTTACCTCCCTCCCTCCTTCCCTCCTCAAACATTTGATCAGTGAATATAAAAGTACACAAAGGTCACGGGAAGAAAAGCAGCTGTAAAAGGTGGTTGGCATCTCTGGGTGGTTAACAGGAAAGAGGAGAAGCAGAGAAAGCAGCAACGGGGGAAGAAAACAGGGAAGTCAAAGGACCTTTGGATAAAAGAGAACCTCGTCGGCATCCTTGATAACGAGGGATTACAGTTCACACTTGCAGGGACCTAAGGATGTGAGCAGGCACCTTCATCACTGGTGCTTCAGCTTTGTGTCTCCTGTTCACCAGGGACATGACCTTTCCAAAATGTGGGGTGCCACAAAGAGGCCACAAACCTGGGGGTTGTGAAATGCAAGGAGGGCAGGGAAGGAAAAAGTAAGAAGTCTGTTTTCTGGGCTAAAAGAGAGTAAGTGAGCATTTTTGCAACCTCCTCATCTCAATCACCCAAGAGAGAACAGCTGGGTTGAAATCTGCCTGTCGAATTTGCCCTGCCTACGGAGATGATCACAGCCAATACGAATTACAATTCAATTGCTTTCCATTGTTGATGCTGCTCATCTGCTGCTTGGCACGTCGTTCAGCAGGGACAGCGAAAAGACACAAGAGTTTTTGAGCCTGGTTGCCTCTTCATCAGGCAGGTTTTCAGCCATGGACATGACTCTGTTTGGATTAGGTTTAACGTGGAGGAGAGCCCTTGGACGTCGCAAACAATATACACGTTGGCCGAGACTGGAAGAGGAATGATCTGAGGAGTGACAGGCAGCAGAGAAGGAGTCCTGAAAGATTTGGTCCTGAAAGATGAGGAAGAAATATCAAAAGTGATAAACAAAGAAGCAAAAAGCTGATGAGCTGGGTGACATATTTGGGTGAAAACCACAGCAACAATCCCTGTCTGTATGTCAGGCATCAGACACTCTCTAGGTGAGAAAAAAGGGATTGAAATGGAATTTGAACCAAGTAATTGCATATTTTATCTCGTTTTCAGTCTTGTTAGTTCAAAACGAAAAAAACACCAAAAAGCAACAACAACCTCCTTTGTCTTACCGTGCTAAATATTTTGCCTTCCCAAATCAATGAAAATGAAATTCCTCTTTCTCCTTCAGTCCTCTACCAGCTATTTTGTCTCCTGTGCAAGAAAGGGCTGTGAATACATTAACATAACAGATGCACCTGATCATTGCCCAAGTTAAAGACAAGGAGCTTTCTCCGGAGTAGACTGCATGCTGCAGCTGGAGCAATTAYCACTTCACCAATCTTGGAGACAGTAAAATTGGTCTGGGACATAAAAAAAAGGAGAAGGAAAAAAAGAGATTCGTGTCTTCGATTTAACTAGGTGATGGCTCTCAATTAACACAGAATAAAGGTTTCCTGCGATTTCAGCTTTATCCTCCACACCTCTCCAATGCAGAGAGTGAGCAGATCAGAAGAGAGAAATTCAAGACACATACTTGTTGTTGTCCAGCTGGTTTTTGTTCCTCTTCGATGTTTGGGACTGGGGTATTTTTTTATCCAGGTAGTTAAACAAGAACATCTCAGGTTTGGTTGCATTTTATACAAAGATGTCTCATATCCGTGGTAGCTTGCTCTTTTTCCCCACTGGATTGTCGTGGTAGGACCATGGTTACATCAGGTATCACAGATGCTACACTAAGAGTTATCGATGCTGTGACTGTTCGGGCACTGCTCCAGCAGCTGGGCCCAAGGTTGGAGCGAGCAGCCCATAAAGCAGATTTAATGAAGATCTAATGCAAGGGAATGGGCTTGGGCTGCAAAGTCAAGCGGACAGGAACGAAACCATCTTTGGCATCATCCCCTCGTGCATCCTGCCTGGACATTGAACGAGGACATTACCAGGTGGAACAGGTCTTTTTGCAAGATCCCTGTGCATTTTCTGCTTGGTTTTTTTGTTTCGAATGAATACAGGGAGTTGTACCAGGCAAGAAAAACCCGCTGCCTTCTTGCAGCCCTTGATGTCTGCAGGCTGCATGGTTGCTTTAGTGTGGGGGCACAGCTTACCCCAGGGTCTCTGGTCCATCCGAGATGCTCATCCCTAACGCAGGCACCAGCCTGGCTGTATAAAGGCAGCACAGATGAAGCTCCCTCCCTTCCCCTCTTTGGGGGAATTTGGCAGCCCGGGTGGGATGCTAACGGCAGTATCTGTCACTGACTCATTGTTTATGTCTCTTAAAACCCAATAAAGCTGCTACGCGGAGGGAAAGCCACCCCACGCACTGTCGGTGCCACGCCGCATCCAGAGCCACAGCTGACAGTACATCCCTGCTGCCAGGGTCGGGGCCAGAGGAGCAGGGAGGCCATGGGGACCTCGTCCTGTCCCCCTGTCTCCGCTCCATCCCTTCCCCTCCTTGGGCCAGGAGGGCTTCTTCCATGGCCAGTGGCCCCAAGATGCTCCAGCATCCTCCTCACGTCCTTGCTGGATGGGGGATTCAGCTTGTAGCCTGCATTAGGGGTTTTCAAGAGAGGAAAATCAGGAAAGCCATGAAAATAAGCAAGCAACGGTATTTTTACCCTTCCTATACCAGCACAGTTAATGCTAAGGGAGTTTGCAGATCTGGACAAAAAGAGGGAGGTTTAAAGAAAGACTGAGCAGGAACAACCTCTGTTTTAATGAAAAGGCTTCAGAGATGCTGCAGAATTGGACTAATTAATCAAATTAATTAAATGACTGCAAGATAGACTAGTAGCATGGCTCGGTGAAAGGAAGGGGAAGAGAAGAGAGACTGGAAATTGTGTGTCCTCTTTCTAGAAAAATGCTGAATTTAGTTTCCCATGCCTTGGTTCAGCCAGGCAGGTTTTAAATGCAACCTCAGACCTGATCAGAAATCCTTGTTGTCGTATAGACACAGCAGCCTATCTTTATTTACCCAGGAGTTTCTATAATACACAAACTCTTTGGGCAAACCCTTCTTTAGGATTTAAGCTTTATTTTTAATGGGCGTTTGAATGCAGGCTGGAGAGATATCACCCTGACTCTTCCCTTCCCTTGTGGAAACAAGCAAGGCAGTGTGTCATAAATTGGTTCATTTTCCTTCACAAAGAGGACATTTACTATTAACTGTCCCTGTTAATATCTTGCACTGTCTGGTAATGAAATATTTAATACCAAGGTCTTTATGCCGCCCTCCAACTTGCCAAGACCACAAGGATGTAAATGAGGATATTAATTGCAGCAGAAGAAAGAAAAGGCCTGGAGAGGTCAGGGAAGAGTCTCAGGAGGAGCCCAGGAGCAGCAATAGCAAAACATTTGTGATCAACACGTTATTTCCATGGAAATGAGGCAGCCCGCTGGAATAGTGAGCAGTTTCATAGCCCAGCTTTACTGGCAAGCACTCGCCTTGCCCCGGAGGGGGGATGCGCTGAGACCCGGGGAGCCTGTCCGTCCCTGGGGAACATGGGGGAGACACCTCCACAATCAGCTCAATGGTGCCAGTTGATGCTTGGTGGTGATTCAGCCACTTTTTTTTTCTCAAAATCCCTCTACGTGGCAGCGTGAGGCAGTTTTTCCTGGCTCTGAAGGTAGAGGGGCCAAGGAAGGGATGACCTCTCGGACTTGCTCTGCCCCCCAGCACTTAGAGCATCGGCTTGGACAAAGCTATGCTTATACAGGTTGATATGTAGGTGCAAAGTCTAAGGATTGCTTTTCCTATAGGTTTCTGCCCATGGAAGGAATGCTATTAATTTTTTTTTTCTGTTGATCTAATCYGTCTGGTTTTCCCCTCAGTCAGCTGAGCTCATGAGTCACTTGTAACTCAGCAAAGGCAGTCATGGCAAGTCATGGCAACCCAAACCCAGCTTCAAAACGAACCCGACCCGACCCTCCTCCCAGAGACTTCAACCTCCCTTCATTAAGAGAAGCCTTGCTCTTTGCCTCTTTCACTGTCAAGTGGGATTGGGGAAAAAAAATCATCTTTTTTTTTCCCCTCAGTATCCTGTCTAGTTTCATAAATTATTCATATAATTTCTGGCTTCTCTGAGCTGAAGCAGGCTCAATTTAAAGCAGTTATTATTCTCTGTGGGCCAGATCTTCGACAGATAAAAGAATGGTTCTTGTTGGCTTTATTCACAGATTTTGAGGCTGAAAGGGATCATTGTGTTTGTGTAATTGGACCCCCAAAATAATTCAAGCCATGGGATTTGGCTGAATTAATTTGCATTTCAAACGGGGAGGTTTCAGAACGGAAGATCCTACAAATGGCCATAGTGGATCAACTTAAAGCTTCCCTTAGCCCCGGATCCTGGCTGCCCCTGGCTAATAGCGGAGTATTACAGCAAGCGCAGAGTGGTCCTTCCCTGGACCCCGCCCCAGCCTGCAGCTCTCCATGGCTCAGTGGATGCCAGGGACAAACTGGATGGTCTTGCATTTAACAGAGTTGGCCAATTGCTTTCTGAACCCATGGAAAGTGTTGCATTCCACATCAACCTACAGAAACCAGTCGCACTGGTTAATCCTCCTCTGTGCTGGTTTTGAACCAGCCAACCTATAATCTCACTGGATGCCCCCAAACTGTTGCACCACAACGGCGTAGATGGCCTTTCACTCCTCCGTGTGCCTCTTCTCGGGAGCACAGACGTTAGGAAAAAAATGCCGGTCTTGACTTTGATCTTGGAGAAGTCATCACACCTACATTAAGATGTAGCTGGTGGTCAGAGGAGACAGGTTCTTCCTCTCAACTGCAAACCTGGACCTATTCGTGAACCCACCTGCAGCCCCAACCCTGGAGCAGAGGGGTCCATCCTGCCCGAGGCCTGATATGGTCTCCTCCCCACCCTGTGGCCRGTCCTGCTCTGCTGCCTCCCTGAGTAGTCACCAGCACGTCCATGGGCTCCCCAACTTCTACCCCATTGGTAGTGAGATGGGTCCGTGGTGCACCTTGTGCATGCCAGCTGCCATCCCCCTCCCCACTGCCTCCAGAATGTCCCTTCCACAGCCCCTCTAGGCCAGGGGACCTCTTCACCGCTCAACTTTGATCAAACTGGACAAAATGTGGTGGTGGGACCTGAGGGTCAGCGTGGAAACTGCTCCCATCTCCAGGAGTGGTGCTCAGCTTGGTCTTCCCCCAGTGTATTCACCGAGCCCTTGGCCTTCACGCCCCTTCCTGCTTCTCATTAGTTTTAGGATGAGAGGAAATGGACTCAAGTTGCGCCAAGGGAGGTTTAGATTGGATATTAGGAAAAACGTCTTCACCGAAAGGGTTGTCTGGAACAGGCTGCCCAGGGAAGTTGTGGAGTCACCATCCCTGGAGCTATTTAAAAGACGCATAGATGTGGCACTTAGGGACATGGTTTAATGGGCATGGAGGTGTTGGGTTGACGGTCGGACTCGATGATCTTAGAGGTCCTTTCCAATCTTAATGATTCTATGATTCTATGATTCTATAATTTCATTAATTTTCTCCTAAAAAGAGAAGGACAAAAGATCCCGTTTCCCTGGCCAGCCCCGCTCTGCACCTGCTTCTCCTGAGAGCAATCACAGACGTCAAACAGGACTTCACCAAACCACCGGTGCCCCAACAAAATCCCGTCTGCAGATCCCCTGTACGACGAGTGCTGTTGCAGCATCGCCAGCTAAGCCAGGACAACCACTTACCTCAGGCGCATTCGGGCTGAGTTCATTTCTTCACAGCAATATCCTGCTCTCCACTTTACAACCAGGATAATATTTTTGAAGGAAATGCCTCCAAACATAATAAAACACAAAATGTAAATKAAAGGTGCTCTAGGCTTGCTCGTAGGACACTTGTATTTTTCTCCCCACCTTTTCAACCCAGCATCTTCCTCTTCCACTCCTCCATCCTTCTAGGAAAGCTTTTCTTGTCTTTTATGGCTGATCACCAGGTTTATGGCTGTAAGTGGACGGGATCATATTGAAGAAACCAAATGCCCTGTTGCAGGAATTGCCTGTAAGGCACTGACATCCAAAGGGGTAACCCCAGACAGGTGTCCATCCTCCTCAGTGCCAAAGGATGCGGGGCTCCGTAGCAAGGGAGAATCCTGCAGCGCTGCACTGTGCAGCATTTTGGGCTCTATTTCAGGAAATCACTTAGGTACATGCTTAATTTTAAAGACATACTTAACTTCTTCCCTGTGAGCAGGTTTTCTTTCCCCAGCGAGAGCCAAGGCAAACACCATCTTCAATTTCCAGGGTATTCATCTGGAATTTTTCATGAGCCCTGAACTCAGTAAAAGTCCTTTTAATTTCTAACCAGCAAACAAGTTTCTTTGGTTAATAAAATATGACTCCACCTACAAGGATTCAAGGCATCCTTCGAATTGTGCTCCTTGAGCAGGAATCGAGCTGCCTTGAGTTGTCCTTGAAAAGGAGCAGTGGAAGGGGACAGAATAACTTTATACAGCTGCTGGCAATAAATTATTAAAACCTTTATGAATACAACATATTATCTGTCCCAGTGCCTTCAGGCATTTTCTGTTCCTTTTGTGCTTTCAAAGCAATTAATCTTGGAACTGCTCATCACTTTCAGAGCCAGTCTTACAAGTCTGGAGAATGTGTGAAAATCGAAGAAATTGCAAACAGCAAGCGGCAGATGAGCTCAGGCGGCCGCCCTGCCCACCAGTGTGGGTTTGCAGGATGGGACCATCCTCAGCGGGATGTTTTCTGGGGTTGTGCCTATTGGAAATTGCAAGTTCCCCATGCTGGGACTCTCATTCCTTTCTTGGAGAGCTGCTCCTGGCTGTTAGAAAATGCATCTTCCTCACTAGCCTGTTCCTCCTTCTTATATTAATCACATTACTCCCAGCTCTCTCATCTGCGTGACCCCTGAATCACTTATTTCTTGTTGGCAGTCCTTGTCTACTTCCCAAGTGCCAAATAGAAAATTGCGCTGTTTTTTTATTTCTTGTCATAACCCAAAAAATCAAAATCTTCATTTATTTCTGCGCTTGTCAGGAATGTTTCACTTGATGTAAAACCACATGGGCCCCTATACAGCACGCAAAGAGCTCAGTTCTTTGTAGCCTCCCTGCTAATGCAGCATCTCCCGGTGGGGACACGGACCAGGGTGCTGCTCTAAAGCCCCGTCCAGGGAGATCCCAGGCTCCCAGACAGAGGCCGGAGCTGAGGGATGCTCTTCTCCATCTCTCTGCTGACATTGGGCCATTTTGTGTGAGTAATGAAAGAGAAAAGAGAAGGATGCTGCAATTTGCTCTTTTCTGCGAGAATGTCCTGCACTATCAGCTAAAGCTCTTCCCAGCATCACCTCGGCAAATACTTAAGTGCTTCACACTCGGTTGAACGGCTCGATCAGGACAGACCACGAGAGAGCCCTGATCCATGTCAAGATACCAGCCAGCCTTGTTSTTATGGCAAGGGAGAAGTGGTTTAAATTTAAGCACTGCTGCATGGATTGTAGGGACCCTAAGACTGCTCCTTTAGACTGCAGCGTGGGGTTGAAGGCATCCTATAGACCCGCAGGGTCAGCCCCAGGAGCAGGTTGGTGCAGCCACCGCTGACGTTACCAGTAAAACAGGGCTTCACCTGTGGCTCCAGCAACCTCTCTGCCCAGATTCTGCAGGGGTTTTGCCTGCCAACAATAATTTGGCTTGACTTTGTAAATAGTCTGAGATACTAATTTTGGCAAATTTATCCTTGCTGAGAAAGCTTCTCCTGGCTACAGTACAGCTTGTGGAAGCTGGGCTTCTCCAAACGCTGTCACAGTGGGTTGCAAAGCCTCCTCCCAGCGGCATGGGAGGAGAGCCCGTGGCTTGGGCAGGGCTTCTCGCCGTGGGGAGGTTGGAGCTGTCATCCAAATCCCCTGGAGAGCTGAAGATCAGCTCAGCTGGAAGGTGCTACAGATCCAACCTGATGAGCGAAGTACGGGGTGATTGTATCCAGCTTCGAAAGGAAGGTCAGAAGGGGATGAGATGGAGCTGCTTGGTTTACAACAGGAGCACATCCTGGGGAAACCCCTGGCAATTGGGATGTGATTCGACAGCTTTAGGAAAAGGACAGGCTGCAAAGCACGGCTGCATGGAGAAGTGTCCGGGAGAGACCAGAGAAGGTGGTGGTGGCAGTGCCTGCCCGGCTGGGGCTGTCCTTGCTGGGAGCCGGACTGTGCACAGCAGCAGGGCTGGGGGCAGTGGGGTTTGCGGAGTAGCCAGGAGATGGAGCCCACATACAAGGCACCAGGGATGGAGCCTGATCTCACCCCTGCCAGACCACGGTGAATGGAGACCAGCAGCCTGGTGTGGGGGTGCTCTGGTGAGAGGTGGCCCTGGGCATCCTCACATAAGGGGGCTTGCAGAATGGCTCATGCCACCTCCCCATCCTCTCAAGGGTCCCCCAGGTACAAGCAAAGAGCTATCGATGGCCTCTTCTTGTTGATGGTCTCAACACCCCTGACTGTCATGCATCAAATGACCCAAATGTAGCCCCCTTGCATGGTGTCACAGGCACACTCCAGGTCATGGATGGGATCAGCCTGCATGTCCRAGTAGAAGGACAGATGCGCAGCTCTCATGTCAAAATAGAGGGTCCCCCATTGTGTGGCCACATCCCACTCGTCTTGTGACAAGAGGGCTGGCATTGGGGTAGACCTTGTCACGAAACCAAGGGAAAAAGGAGGAAGAGCACCATTCCCCAGAGCCCCTATCGGATTTGTGGCCTCACCCTGCAGGGTTTGTGGTCCAGCACAGCTGGAAGGTTCCCCGCTGCTGTCATCTCCATCGAATATACCCAGGRTTGGCATTGGCCTGATTTTTCTTCCTGGTAGCTAAGTAGAAGGAGTGTCTCTGCCTCTGCTCTGAGTCTGCCTGCAGAAGCAGTAGTCCTGGCTGTGGCTGCCACGTAAACCAACCTCCTCCTGAAAGGCTTGTTTGCTCTCACCACTGACAAGGTGATGCGTCCTTCTGGTGTGACAAGCACACGGACAGGATTTGGGAGCTTCCATGTCATTACCTCCTGGCTCAATGAGACACCCCGAGATATGGAGACAGAAAACAGCCCTGACTTTTAGACCATCCTTCCTGAGGAAACCTGTGGATGCCTCTTGCCATGGCTGGGTATGCAGCTGCCCTGTGTCAGCATCTCAAGGCAGATGGTCCTCCAGCCAGAGAGCCAACAGTGGGAGACCCCCGCAGTGGGAGACCACATGTATAAGTCTGGGATGAAGCCATCTTTATTTTATTGTCTATAACACATTCATGCCTCCCTGCAGAGAGTAGTACTTCTTGGCTATTAGACCTTACTCATGCTGTCAAGTGACCAAAGATAAGGAAAATCCTTTCCAGAGCCCAAAGACCTGATTTGGAGTTGGGGTACGATCACTAATATCCCATTAAGCAACAAGGACTGGATTTCACTAGGTGGTCTTTTACCATTTTCACAGGAAAGCAGGATTTTCTTGGTCTGGGACATCTGACCAGTGCTGCTCAGATGTTCTGCAGCAGAGCRGCCCAGGACCCAAACTCCTTCACCCCTATTTCAGCCATTACACGGTTATACTATGGTGGGTTTCAGTGAAGCTGTTCAAGTTGGATTGCCCACATCGATTGCTCAGCTTCACAAACAGCTTCTCTATGGACCAGGAGGATGTTCTGAGCAGGGAGGTGGGAGCAATGGTCCCATCCCCAGCACATGGGAGCCTGGGTCCAGACCGGCTCCAGTATAAAACATCTCCTRGAGATTCCTGCTTCCCACAGCTCCCTCTAGGGAGGATTGCCCCAGCACATCCCGCCCGCCCGTGGGGCCCCCCGCTCATAATGCCCTTTTATAAGGCTTCACAAAGCCCTTCTTGGTTCACATCCAGGCTGCTAAGAAAGGTTGCCAAGGGTGTCTCTGCAAACAATAAGAGGCCTCTGTTTGTAAGGCGGCTGTGGTCACAAATGCTTTTTTTGTGACCTCCAAACGAAAATAGCTTCTTCTTTCCCAGCAGATCTCCTTCTTCTGTGTCTTCAAGTCACATCTGATTGCTGAAGCACACAGGGGCCTTTCTGCTAGCAGCRTGGCAGCAACGATGCTGCTCGGGGGAAGCGAGCTCTCTCCCTTTGCTAACATCCTTGCCAGCTGAGTCCCTGTTGCAAGCTTTTGTATCGCTTGTGGAGTCCAAGAGCCTCAAAGCACAGTTGGCATCACCTGGCAATRCTCTTCACAATGTAATTCTGTCAAGCGATTCAGCAAGCTAGACAGAAATCCTGCTGGACTCCTTGAGATGTGGGTCCTCCCCAAGCATGCCACCAGACCAGGCTGCTTGTGTGCCAGGAGAGGTCCCAGTTAAAGGCTCTCAGAGGGTGCTCGAATAAATCTCCCAGTTGAGGCCACTGCTGCACAGGCACGTGGCACACTGCTCTTCTGCTGCGTGCAGCTCCTAAAATCATTAAGGTGCTCAGCTGCAGCAAATCGATGCCACCAAAAGGATACTGGGTCTCCAAGCTTCTGGCAGTGCTGGGAGGTGTCAGAAGGGCCTTGCAAGGAGAGGATTTACTATGCAAATGAATTTTAATTATATTCAATAAATGAAACATGTACTATGAAATTCTTCACTATAAGTGTGATGAGACACTGGACCAGGTTGCCCAGAGAAGTTGTGGATGCCCCATCACTGGAGGTGTTCAAGGTCAGGTTGGACGGGGCTTTGGGCAACCTGRTCTAGTGGAAGATGTTCCTGCCCATGGCAGGAACTAGATGATCATTGAAGGTCCCTTCCAACCCAAACCATGCTATGCTTTTATGATTTCATGAGCTCTATCTCACAGAGGTCAGTAGAAAAAGGGTCTTATGAAAGTCACATTTCTCCTTCCAACTCAAGCAGTTACCTGTGGAGCAAATTCTGAAAACTCACCWTTATTTATTTTTTTATCTTAAAAAGCCCAAAGACACTTTTGGGGCGGGGCACGAGGAGACTTGGTGTTGGACTAGGCTTAAAAACCCTCACCATCACAGGCAGGCCACCTTAAGAGCACAGAGAGCTAGGGCAAGGCCTGCACAGACACAGATTCCTCTCTAACCACAGCCTGCATGGAGACTTCTGTGCCTAATCACTGCCCTGCTTTGAAGGTGGTTGTTAGCATCTATTAAGCACCTTCATGAAAGCAGGTAGCTGAAACAATAGCTCTTTCCAAAGCTCAAAGCACACAGGCATGTGTCCCTTCAAAGTGAAGGTCTACATGTGTCCACCAAGGAGGTGGTAGAGAAGAATTTGCTGGAGTGGTTTGGGGCAGGGGCAGGCAGAAGTACGAGGGATATATGGCTCCATCGAGGAGCGCAAGGACATGGGGACAGTTTGTGTGCCCCAACATGGCATCAAGGCTATGCTAATGCCTGGTGAGTATAACCCATCTCGTGCATCCTCAGGCTGGAGGGAGAAGGGCATGGAGGGGTCCAGGCAGAGCGTAGGCAGCTCATTCACACAAAGCATGCTCTGGCTTCCCAGACTTCCAGGATCCCAAATAAACCCCACAGTCTGAAGGTGACAGAGCAGAGAAATGGGCCTCAATACATAAAACGAATTTAAGTAAAACCAGTTGCAAGATGATTGCTATAGAATAAACCAATCCCATCAAAGGCTATATAGATGGAGAGCTCCTCAGGACAAACTTGCCCCTTTTCTGTGCTACTTACCAGGAGCCAGCTAAGCTCTGCTCCTTCCCCAGTCATTCCTACATGGCCAGTGCATCAATTCCTTATTTTCAGATCTCCAGATTGAAGATGGGCTTAGGATAACAGTGATAGTTAAGAGATGTCTAGAACTGGACGTATACAAATAAATTTTAAAGGAATCCTGTAAAGCCTTCTGCTATCTTAGCAGTGGGGAGAATGACAGAGAAGACAGAGGGACTGAGAGACAGACTTCCTAGAGATGCACAGCAAAGGGACAAGATGCAAGTTGCAGGAAAAAGAAATCCAACTGGATATAAGGAAGAAAAAATGCACCATGAGGGTGACTAAACACAGGAACAGGAGCACAGCAAGGTGCAGTCACCATCTTCATGCTCAAAACCCTAACCCTGAGCAACCTGATCTGACTTGGAAGTTGGCTCTGCTTTGAGCAGGGGTTGGACTGGAGACCTCAGAGGTACCTTCCAGCCTCAGTTATTTTACGATTCTGTGTAATGAGGTGAAACCACTGATCAGTGGTTTCAAGGTAGGTGCATTGAAGGCTTGACCCACCCTAATCAATAGCTTGTCTTTAGTTATTATTTGTACTGCATAGGTGGCCTGAATCTGACCATATTACAACCTGTCTGATCATCAAACCAGCAGATAAAAGCTTGACCAGTCTCTTTGCAGCCTTCTTGAAGCCACCTACAGCTAGTGCAGCACTTTTTGTTAATTGGCTAAATAGTTCCCCACAACGTCTCTAGATAAGGCTGTAATTTCCTGCCTGGTTGCAGAGGACCTTCCCATCAGGGTCTCTTCTCTGTCTTGCCATTGCCCTGTGGTCCATCCAAGGCCATTTCAGAGGACAGCACCACAACCTCCGGTGCGTGGGGAAGCGTGGAGACGGCAGATAGTCCCCCGACCCCAACAGATGAATCATGCAGTCRGAATCCCAGCTCTGCAGCAGGGATGGGTTTCCTGGGAAGAAGGAAGAGTTTCACCCTAGGGCTTTGAGGGAAGGGTATCGGGGCTGCTCAGACATGGAAGAGGTACTGCTTGGAGCAGGAACATGTGCAGCTATCTGCTACTCTGCAGCATCGACTTGCTGCCAGCACATGGACTCACGCAGTGGATTTGAGATAAACTCAGGCATTGGTTTCCTTGGTTGAACTGCTAAACCCCGGGAGAGTTGAGAACACCACTCTGCAGGCAGAGAGATCCGGGGATGTAAAATTTATGAGCACATGTTGCTGCACACTCGTCTGACCGATACTTCTCAACCCGGTATGTGTTTTCCCTGTCTTGCTCCCTGAAGAGCGACATCATCTATTAATTAACCTAAATGGCTGAACACATGCTTTCCTCTTAGTGAACGATAAACAAAACCAGATGACCCGTGAATGAAAAATAAGGTGGTGACATGCTCTGAGCAACATCGTTCCATGATAAAGAGAAAGCGTTACGGCAGGATGGATTGTCCTACGATAAAAAATCAGACCCAGGAGTGATGGATTTGGCTTGCAGACCTAGCTCTTGAGCAACCCTGATATGGGCTTAAATAAATCACTGCAAGAAATCATCAGGGCTGAGAATAGACCAGCATCCACAACGGCTGGGCAGCGACCGAGCATCATTCCCACCAGGTGACCATTAGCTTTGCATGATGAGTTTAGTGGCCTCCCTAGACTGGACAGGCTGCTTCAGCGAAGCTGTTGTGAGTAATTGTCTCCTTTCCCAGTAATATCGGGAGGATTTGGTGATAGAGACTGAATCCCTCCCTCCCCATAAAGTGCAGAGCCATGTTAGAAAGGCCAGGTGTGGGATGAACTGCTCGGACACAGACTTGTTCTGCTGGTGAGTCTTTCAGGGACTCATCTATATATAATATAAACTCATTTATATTGGGAATATTCCCTCCTGACCCACAGCAAGGGGTGACTGGTTTTCAACATGGAGAAGAGCGCTGAGGCACAGCAGCCCGCGGCACTCCGTGCAAACCCCGGGAGCTCAGATGTGACATAAATTCATAACCCTCTACCTCGAGCCGGTCTGGCACGGAGAACTTGCAGAGGAATTGGAAAGATTTGTCTTCAGATCATGCTGAATCTATCATTTTACTCCCATTACTTTGTTAATTGCTGTACCTGAAGATTGTGGAGGAAAAAGGAGCACCAGCATAAGGATTTATACTCCAGCACTGCTTGCAGACATGCCAGTCCTTTCCTCTCTGCTCTCCATAGTTGCCTGAGATATGAATATTTTGCTCAGGATTCATGATATGCCTTTGATGGATAGTCAGCAGGAGAGAGACCGGGACGATGCGACTGCTGGTCCTAAACTTTGAGCCATCTCCGACCCAGGCTGGGAGGTCGTGGCTGACCACAGTGACCCAAAACGTGCAGCTTGCCTTATCAGCCCCCGCGCAACAGCCCCACGGGAGGGACTACCCTCTTCAGAGCGGCACAGCCAGCCTGTCCTCTGTCGTTGTAGCCTCGGCTGCTGCTGCAGAGCCAGTTAATATTATTATTAATATTACTAATAGCTAGTAAGAGAGATCAAGCTGCCCTCGCAGAGAGAAATATCTTCTTCCAGGGTAGGTATCCTCCTCCAGGGTAAATTACAACCATTTGCTTTCACGCCGACGGTCCCCTCTGGCCACCTCGCTAGCAGGGGTTCTTTACCAACCCCCTGAAAATCTCAGCCTCTGACTCCTGCATTATTCTTTGCAGCCATGTCCTAAATCTGGGCACATCAGCTAGAGCTCCGACGGTCTGTGCAGCTTAGCTTGGAGGCAGGATAAATACCCCATCATTTCTATCACATTTCAGAGCCCCCAGGGTTGAAACTGGGCTATTAGGAGACAACGCTCAGAGAAAGGAAGCAAGAGGAAAAATTGCTGCCTCAGGGAGATACAGAGAGTAATGAGGGAAAATAGCGATATGGCTGAGGTGTCTGCAACACAGGGTCCTGCTGGCATTGTCAGTCTAAACGTAGGCACAGATAACAGCCCTGTGCATGCTGGAGATAAATCCCCATCTGTGGGCTGCGTGGATGTGAGACTGGATGTGGGACATGTGTGTAAGGGCAGAAGCCAGGAACTGTATCCTTTTAGCCATGCCGGGACATTGTGCAAGAACATTCCCAGTGAGAGGCTGTAGGAGGTCCCTCATCAGGACAATCCCTGGTATCATCTACCACCACCTGCTTTCAAACCAAAAGCCTGTTTTTTGTGCTTAGAAAGGTCTATCAATATTTGTTCCCAGACACCAGGAAGGATGCTTTCTTCTCAGCAAGCCATAGGTGCCATCATCACTACGTGGGTCTCCACAGGGAGACATCATGGGTCACTACACAGAATCACCTTCGGGCATTTGAGGCCCCAGCCATCACTGGTGGTCCCCACCAGGGACACCTTGACACGGCCCCTTGCAAGACATCCAGAACAATTGTGGGACATCCCACGGTAACTGCTGCTGCTCCATGGAGAAGAATCTCTGCCTGTGCTGTCATTGGGACAAATATCCCAGAAACCCACGACATTCCCACCAGTTTTGTTTGGCCAAATGCATGTGAAATACACTCAATCCTAACGGTCAAGGATGCCAAGGGCAGTGTGGGTGCCAGAGATGGGGAGGAGGATGGAGTCACCAGCACTTGCAGACACTCAGAGTTGGGAGAAACACATGACGAAGATCTCCAAGACAAGGAATTAAAAAAACCCAAATGCACAGGTCTTGTATTAATCCTGCAGTTAAGCTTTGGAAATTCCCGACTCCAGGGTAGGAGAGGGTTAAGAGAAAGCTCTGAGCCAGGCCTGCGCTCTCTGACTACATGGGATGCTCCAAGGACGAGCTGAAATCTCCCCGAAAGGCCTCCTACCCTTTTGATCAGGCTCAAAAGAGAATGTCTCTCATCATTAAAGTCAATTCTTCCAGGATGGCAAGGAGGGGCATTTTCATGGCTGATTAGCTTTGTAAAGCTCAGGCCAATTCAGCTGTTATGGGGAGATATATTGTTCTCCTGCCTTGCAATAGCCAGCCTATTTGCTGGAGCAGGCAGTCAGCGGTGCTCAGCGGGTTGCATGGAGCAGGAGCCACTGCACCAAAAATACTGCACTGGGGACTGAAGAACGTAACAAAGCTTCAAAGCCAGATCTGAAGCCCTGAAGTTTCTTGCTTGTCCTGGCCATAGCTGCATGTTAGATGTCTACGTTCAACAAAAGCTGAGGCCAGAGCCGGGCGAATGCGATGAGAGTGGGGCAGAGCAGTGAGGTACTAAGATGCTGTGCTGTGGAAAGAAACTATGACTTCAGTAAGCTTTTCCTTTTCATTCCCTTCTTTTCCTCTTCCTGCTGGTTATGCCAGAAGGGAACCAAATCCCATACGACAAATTTCCACCTGGCCTCCCCATAGCAGCTCCYGTTCAGAAGCAGCTGAACTGCGCTTTCGGGGAGACAAGGGCTCTGCCAGATGCTGGGAGGCTGCGAAGGCGGTGGGAGCCGATGCCTTCTCAAGGGTGTTTCCTGTTGCAAAAGGCTTTGTTCCCAGTTACTCGTGCACTTGATTTAAACGCTGCACGAAAATCCCCTCCTCCAGCCGATGCAAAGAGAAACTGCTTGAACTTGCCTGCGGCTGGGGTCAGCTGGGGAAGGTTAAGTGCAAGGCACAGAGGGTSACTCTCCTGTGTGCAAAACGGGGGATTTCTGGCTACCTGAGATGCTGTACCCTTGCTTTAGCAAGCTGGAAAGGAGAGGCGGTTGCTGGGGCTGCAGGCAGCTGGTACAAGCTGGAGCGGACTTCAGCGTGCTCCCACTGGCATCAGGGAGGTGGGATGCATCGAGAGTAATCAGGAGGAGATGGGAAAGCACAGGGCTTTATCCTGTCTCTGCAAGACCTCTTTCATCTTAGAGTCAGACACCAGAAGTAGATTTATACGAAAAGCCATGGGACTGTGACGCATGATGCGCTGTGCCAAGGGCAGGTGAGCTGCGGCATTCCTGGAAAAGCTACTTGTGGGATTGATCCAGGCACTCGGTACAGAAACAGAGCAATGCTGGTGGGAYGGACAAGTCCTCTGGGTAATTACAGAAGATGTGAGGGACACAGAAGATGCCAGGGGGTCATTTGTGAATGCTGGGTGCTGGCAGAGCCACTGTGTTGCTCTCTGTGTATCTGCTCACATGTAGCTTGGTTTAACTCAGCAGTGAGAAGCTGGAAGGCAGAGAACTTTACAGGCCAATTTCTGTCCATCTGCACGTTCTTGGTCCCAATTCTGTCACCCTGTAGTGGGAACAGGCCAAAGTGACAGTGACCTGAACTGTGTCTGGTCCGAACTATCCCAACTCAGTGGCCTGCGTACAATGGSTTAAGGCAGCAAACACACAAGTCAGGGCATCCCAGGCTGAGGATCTCAAGACTCACGTATTAGAAACAGGTCCTCTGCTCCAGCGCTGATTTGCAGACCTAGTGAGGAAGACCACAGGCACTGTGAAGAGCTTTTCCAGTCCATACTTTGAGCCTTCCCAAGAAGTGGTTGTCAGCCCTGTGCCTGGTCATCTCCAGTGACATTGCTTTGGTGGCTTCTCCACCCATCTGATATCAGAGCTTCATTATCCTGACCATGCCCTAAGAAATACTCCTCCCCTGACTAACTCAAATCTCATTCRTTTCAATTTAAGTCTGTGTTTGTCCTGTCGACTGGGGCATGGAGGACAGCTTCTCTCTGGGGACAAGGGGTGGCCACTGATCCATCAAATCCCATGGCTTCTCACCCCAGGGACCTTGTCCACCACTGTCTCCTAAGTGGAGTTTGGGCTTACATAACAGAACTAAGCCCTGGATGACAGAAGTTAAAATAAGTTCATTATCTCAGTGTCTACAAAGAGAGTTAATTTCCCTGAGAGCACCTGGCCTCCTGAGTCACCCTCATCCAACCTCCTGCCTTGCCCCTTTATCAGCCATCAGCACTTTCCAGGTAGTTGGGTGACTTTTACAGCCTCATCTCACACAAGGCAAATCCTCTAAAAACAGTCAGCAGAGCATTTAATTGCCGTTTCTGAAGCAATGCTCAACCGAACACAAGACAAGCTCCCCTCCCTAAGCCTTTTTAATCCTTATGCCTCTAACATGAGACACCAGGCTGAGGAAAATAATATCAGCAGTCCCAATTCTTGGATTAGGTGTCCCCCAGCAGCTTCTGAAACTTTTCTAACCATCAGCCAGGAGTTCATCATGGTCTGTGGGCCTGTGCAGAAGAAGAAGGTATTTTCACACCAGGAGAAAAATAATATAGAAATGGGAACAATATATTAACATCCCTCACAGAACAGCTTTTGCAGAAATATCCACTCTCTGGGGCAGAGGACTCCCTAAATTGATGTCAGACACTCATTGATCATGGCATGGTACATGTGGGCAAATTAAGGAGTTTGGGGTGTTAAAGCTATGGCAAAAGATGTGCAAAAGAGGTTTGCATCTGGGTATTTGCTGTAAAATACTTCCCCTTCACCTCTATTCACCTCTATTAAGTGTAAAAATTTTTATATTCAACAATGCCATTCGCTGTTTATTTAAGTAATAACAATCGAGCTCGCAGACACTTCCTGGAGATAACCTTCTGGCGAGGAGCTTTCGTGTTTTAACTGCTCATTAATCCCCCAGTGAATATCCTGGTTTGACACCATTATCGAGACTGCTATATGATCACTGTTGAGACTATAATGCGATCACTTAATGGTAGGTTGTTATTTTTCAGCACTTAATTATAGCGGGGTGCTTGTTGTGTGTCATTAAAATTACTCCACCGTAAAAATCCCTGTTCTTAACCCCCCGTTCCCACTCATAACTCCCCGTGTCGCCAGCTGAGTTATTTCCCCCTTGTGCTCCTCACTCCTTAGCTTGAGATCTGCGTACAGGCGAATCATCTATTTCTTGCTGGTTTTGCCCCAAAGGTAATCCATTCATTTCTGAGCAAAGGGAGAGTGAAAAAGATAATAAAAATAAAAATAACTCATGGGCCTCATTATGGAAAAGAGCCACTTTACATCGTCATGAGGTTTCTGTCCAAGCCGAAGGGATGAAAGCTGGCCTGAGGAGTAGGGTTATTTATGGCACCTCTCCATGAGCATGTTGGGACTCCTCCATAAAGCATCGCTGCTGGGATCATCTTCCCAGCTCATCCCTCAAACGCATTGCCCTTGTGACTCCATCCTTCCCCTGCCTCACAGTCTGAGCCTGCACCAAAGAATGGATCCTTCTTTTCGACTTTTAACTCCTTTCTCTGTGTAGCTGCACCCTTTTGCAACCCCCAGAGTTTGACATTTTTGTCTGCTTTTTCCTTAACTCTCTCCCCAGTCTTCCCTGTGGAACTCCCCACCAATGCCTGGAAGGCCACCTCTTGCTGAAGTCTGCAAAACACAGGCTGAAAGTCACAGCTTTTCAATTTTATGCTCCTCATCCTGCTCACCTCCTTTGCTTGGCTCCTCCATTTGCTGAGTCCTGCTTGCCATTCGATTATGAGCTTTCTGCAGAAGAGATGTTTTGCTTTGCTTGGCATCCCACGCGCCAAACCTCTAATCCTCACCTGAGGTCCTGATGGGGATACTAATACATTATTTAGTTGACACAGGAAAATAATTGAGATTTATAATCAAAACAGAAGTGAAGAAGAAGCAGTGTGAAAATTTTGAAATACCTGTATGGAAATACGGAAAAAAMCACTAGAAATTCAGCACATATTGCGTCCTTGGTGCAGGGCACGCTGGAGCACAAGAGCATTTTGGCCACCAGGTGTATGCATAAATCATGTTTGATAATGGAAAAATTGAATACTCTGTTTACCAATACATTCCCACTAGAAACATGTTGGATCTCTTTTAAAACTACTGCAATGTACATATTCTCATTATGAGATGTGATGCAGTACTATTTTAAAGAAAACACATGGTCATTAGTCAGTGAAAGTTACACAGGACCATCTGAAGATATGTCAGGCTGGCAGACCCTGGCAGGGCACTTTTCCGTGGGGGGGCTCCAGGACTGGTAGTAAGCATATGGAGCATGTGGTGGATTATAATATTCATGTATGTAAGTCTGGAACATGCTGAAGTGCAATGGTAGGCTCCAGGTGTGAGAGACCACCACCACTGCATGCTGGCATGGCAGCTCTAGGGTCTCCCAGACCTTCTCAGGAGCAGCAGTTGAGCCCCCTTCCCTAGCTCCACACAGCCACGTGCAAGCTATCACGGGCTACCTCTGGCTTCTGTATCACCAGTATGGGCTCACCTCCAGCACAGAGAGCAGGCAATGTTTGCTTTCTGCAACCAGTAACTGAGCATACTGATGTGCTCCAGGTTTGTAACAGAGCAACAGCCTTGCCATGGGACAGAGGATGGGCTAGAGACCTCCCAAGGCCCCTTACAGCCATATAATTTTAAGATTGCGTCCTGGAATTGCTTAGGAGCATATGTAGATCTAGAGCAGTGATCCTGCTTTATAGGTAGAAACCTGTATTGGAGACAGCATGCTTGAGAAAGTGTTCCTCAGAGTCTCCTGTTGCACAGGCAGAAGTTCCCACCGCCGCAGTGGTGGGACATTGCACTGCTAAAGCACCCAAGCAACATAATCTGAGCCCAAACCCACTGGAGTTAGCAGCAACTGATTTGAGGACTGCAGAGAGCATGGTCCTCCAGCGAAGAGGACTCATTACCAGCAGCCTGAGGCATTGCAGTGCTGAGACCTGAATCAGGAGCTCTGGAGCTTGGGCTGTGCCATGGGGCAGATGTAACAGGTTGACCTCACATAGGAATGAGTGTTCCCGTATGAAAGCAAATCCGCCATGCTTCGGTCTGTAGACGACTGTGAGTGGGATCCAGGTATATCTGCCATGTTTAGACAGCCTTTACAGTCCCAGGAGAGAGTACATGCCACAGGGCTGCAATGTAGACATCTGTGTAAAGCAGCTCAGGAAAATCCCATGCTGAAACATCCATGGTTCTCTATTGAGCACAGAGAAAACCTCTGGGACTCGCTCAGATGGAGACATCTGTGCTGTCAATGTCTCAGGCCAGCTGAGATGAATCCCACCCTTTGAGACAGAGGCAGTGCTATTGAAAAAATATTAAATAACCTGGAGCCAATGCAGCACTTCTGGGCTGGAGCAAGGACGGTGTTCATGGCTTCGCAAAGGCCATCACCGCCTACTCATTGCTGGAACACAGTTCAGCCAAGGAATGCATTTTCTTGGCTCTCCCCGACTGTTCAGGGCTTAACCACAACAACTTCTTAACGCTGATCTCTGCATGCAGTTAGCAAACGTGCTGGTCATATTGATTGCCTGAGCCTCAAAGCTGTTCCTTCGAGTTGGGTATTATTCTATGTGCTTAAATAGCATATTTATCTCCCAGTACCAAACATAAGCTGACTCACAGATCCCCAGATAATGCCTCTATCCAATGCTGTTTCTAAAACACAAAATACTGCTATAAAGACACCTCTTGGGAGCGTCTTGTTGCTGAAGAGCCCGCTCTGTTTTCCATCTGCAGCAGCAGCTACCTTTGTGTGCGCAGAGTAGATCCTTTTAGCAAACACCTGCTGCACAAGACAGTTCCACTCTTTCCAAACCAACATTACTTGTTTTGGCAGTTGTCTCTTCACCTCCCAACAGTCTTGAACCTGCACTTGCATGTCAGGGGGAACTTGGTACCCATAAGCCACCTCCGAGCCTGCTGCCTTTGCTGGCAGAGCATCCCTGCAGCATCCCTGTGCAGGGATGTGCAACAAGTAACATGCTGAACGGGGGTTGTTTTTTCCCCATTCCTCTGCCGCCCACCTTTCCTCCTCTGCTGCCTTTGCTCAGACTGGACACTCACACAATAATGATGCCGAGGAGAGCTCAAAGCAGTGGAAGAAAAGCCGAAAAGGCTTTTTATATTTCTTTTATGAATCACAACACATTTTACATTTTAGTAATATTAATTTAAACTGGAAAAAAAATAAAACCAAACCCAACCCCCCAGACCTTTCTGGATTATAGTGAGACACTCTTTCCTCCCAAGAAGCCCAAGGGATTACATAGCAATATTCTTCTTGAGCCAAATGTTACGCTTCCTTGAACAGCTGCACAGGGCTCAAATTGCAGTGGCAATCACCCCGAATTGTGCCACAGAGCTGAGCTTTTACAGCAGCACCTGGGAGCCCGGAGATGTGAGACCCTCTGGGACTGCAGTTGGGGTGGGAGTACAATTTGCACCCCGGGCAGGGGCAACAGGATGGAGCCAAACAGCCATGGATGCAGGAAGCCAGCCTTGATGATCTAATGGTCCCTCCTTGCCTCTGACTCCATGAACTGTATCCCATAAATCCTACACAAAACAGAGCCCTGCGGTTCCATCCGTTTCCTTTTCTTTTTGCCTTCCCTCTCCCTTCCTGCGCAACCCCTCTACCCTGGCACCCCGGATTTTACAACGACTCACCCCGCTGAGCGAAGGCTGTTGCAGGTCTGCTCCCAGCAGTTTATTCCTCCTCCCCGTGCCTCCCAAAAACTATGCCCTGGTGATACTCCTCTTGATGGAATTACACCGATTTAAACAAGTGAGGAGTGAGCATTCTTCCTTCCAAGTTTCTTTCGTGCCTAAAATTGGTTTAATCCTTTGTTAAGCCCTATAATATGTAGGTATCTGTGGCTGTACTGGAGTTAAGTAGCATGAAACTATTAATCTTGCTTTAGTGGTCAGAGGTGTTGACTAGCCATTTATTTTCCAGTCCCAAATATTGCTCCAAGGCAGTTTGAGCTGCTTGGAGGAAGGGGGGAGGGTTGGACCAGGTGATTTCTTCCAACCTAAATTTTTCTGTGATTCCACATTTCTGCTTGCTCCGTCCATAAGACAACACATTCCTGTATTTTGTGTGTGCTCTGTATGTAATTGTGCATCCTCTTTTAGGCATTTCCTACTCTCTAGTGCTGTTCATGCAACCTCTAGCAAAATACCAGCTCCAATGCTGTTATTATCCTGGGCTTTATTATCCCAATTATACTTTGCACAACTATTTTGCACTGGGGTGCAAGAGGTGTTTGGAGAACTGGTTTCAGTCTAAAATCAGTAAGTCTGTACTGGTTTGGCCTGTCACGATAGGAGGAAGCAAAAGGTGTTGATGTAATCTAGAAACCAAGTTCCTTATGTGCTGTTTCAACAGGGCATGGGCAAGCCCATGGGGAAGTTTCACTCTCGTTAAGCTGTAGGCACAAGTTTAACTACGTGTCCAGCCACTCCTACGGAAATCAGCCAGACCATTCACCCTCTTAATTACAAGTCCATGTGTAAAAGTTTGGATAACATGTGGTTTAACAAACTTTGTATAAATGCTAGGCTTCGGGTCCCAGAAGACCTATGTTTGCTAAAATCAAATGAGCCTGAGGTGGCTGATCAACAAGGTTTACATCTGTTCTGCAAACACAGTCCCCAGCCAATTAGTAAGTCAATTTAAACCAGCATAATTTCAACCAGGGAAGCCAGCAGCCTAGCCCATGTCATACCTAGCACTGAATGCCGCAGCCCCGGTTCTCTTTTTGTTTACACTGTGAAAAAGGAGCAGCTCTCCTATAGCTGATGGTGTTAGACTGGTGTGAAACAGGAGCTACCTTCAGGCAGGCTCTTCCAAAGCTGGGCAGGCAATGCTCTGAAGCCTCGCCGGTGCCAGTGTGCTCTGCAGTTTGCAAGACATCTCAAGGATGAGACCTGTGAAACCCAAGACAACATAATTTAACACATAATTTAACTCCATTCCTCAGCCATGAACATACAGATTCAGTGCACTTCTGCTACAACAGCCTCCAGTGTAAATCTGGCCGAGAGTAAGCAAGGTGCAAGAAACTTCAGGGGCATTACCACTAAGGGGGTAGTATTAAAAAAASATAATAAGGCTTTGAGAAGAAAGGTGCTACTGATGGAGAAGAGCCCAAATGCTAGACTCATGTGTTTCTCTTCTCGTAAAAGTCAGGATGAGGGCATTTGTGCTTTCAGGGACTTTATCTTTTTAATGGTCTCTTTTCTCTGGCATGAAGCCAAGTTCCTAATACTACCAGCCCTGCATGAGMGCTAATGGAGAGCTTGTGGACCAGCAGCCCAGTGCGGCACAGAAAGGTCACCAGACCGAGCACGGCAGAGCCAGAGATGTGGAGCCCCAAGGCTGTTTTTGTCGGGAATACCGGGGAGTCGGCTGTGGAAACGACTTTGTACCGTCTGGGTTTTTAGCAGGGTGTTTCTGTGTACAGCCACATCAGGTCTTCAGCAGGAGTKGCTCTCCTGAGAACTACTAACGAACATGCCGGATTGTTAGCCTCAGCCAAGGGGCAGGTGCCTAAACAACCACAGCCAGTCCTGCTCTGTCCCCCAGAGAGCTCTGTCAGGGACAAGTGACCAYGCAAGAGGTGTACACTCCAGCTGTGATTTTTGACAGGGGGTCACCAAAACAGCCCTGAAGCCCAAGGCTGGTGTCTCCTGCCACTGCTGCTTTCCTGGTCATAGCTTCAAGCTTCAAGCAGCTGAGAAAATGGAGATTAGCATCTTCTCCCAGATGGTGAATAACACACAGTTGTCCTTCCCAAGCGCTAGAAGGAGTGAGCTTGATGTGTGAGCCAGAGGGAGGAAGAGAGAGAACTGGTAGCAGAGCTAAGAGACAGAAATAAAGGTAACCAGCATCTACGGATATGTTTATGCTTCAATCCCTCACTTAATTACTGCCCATTGGTGGAATTGCACCCAGCAGAGGTTGGGTACTGCACGGGGTCTGTCTGTGCAGCAGCCAGAAATGCACTTGCATCCCCGGAGCGGTGCCTGACCTCCCCGTAATCCCTCTGACGGGGCGACTCCGGTTCTTGGCCAGTGAAAGTCACCATGGGGACGGTGGTGCCAGGGGCTGATTAGGGAAGGCGTTTCCATCCCGGGTACGTGGGTCAGCCAGAGCCAGGCTGSAGTCAAGGGCAGCAATCACGTCTCCTTGTAGCAGTGTTGACGAGGGTTGGGCAGCACCGTTTGACTCCCTCCAGAAAGGGCAAAGGCAAGGAAGTGGTGCACTTGTATGAGCTTCTACAAATGAGCTGGGGAAGAGGAGATGATAGGGAGGCACGAATGCAAAAGCGTCTCCCTCCCTCCCCTTGCTCCCTCCTCTTCCTTGCCAATCTGATCTCTCTACGGGAGGCGAGACCTCCTCAAACACACCCAGCACTGTCTGCTTCCCTGTCTGCCGGTGCACCCTTGGGATGGTGTTGCTAGCGGAGTAAGAGTCTGGCACCCATCGCGGGGCTGCTGAGGCTCTCACTTCACCAAGTCACCATGGCCAGCAGCTGCTCCCCCAGCCCCGATGTCGGAGGAGAGAGTCGCTGAGGTCAGACATAGCCGAGATGCTTCTCYGCCAGAAACGCGGAGCGTCTGGCGCGGCCCCTAACAACATGCAGCCTATCTTTGCCGTTTTGTTCGGGTTTTTGTTTTGAACATACAAAACTGCCTTGCCTCCCTTTATTCCTCCCAAGAATACCCCGCATAATCACGGCAGCTCCTCTCTTTTCAGCCCCTGCCCTCCAGCTGAACATGCGGAGGGCCACATTGTACTGGGCTTCATCGGTGGCTCTGAATGCCTTTCGTTATCCTCTCACTGGGCTCTGTTTCGGAAGGAAGAAGGGAAGACAGAGCTATTTTTATAGCATCTAGGCTCTCCCCAGACTGCATCTAACTTGCTATTGTTGGTCAATGATCTTTCAATTACTTGCTACGCTTGGGATTTTGGTCTGTTCTTGCAAAAAAGGGCTGATGTATTCAACACGCTCTTTCCAAAGAGCAGACTGGAATCGGACGATTAGGCTACGCAGAAGAGTTGCTCRCAAACAAAGCCTTTCTTTTTAAAAATATCAGAGTTTGAAAGTGCAGTTGACTTTTTTCCTGCAGCAAATTTACCATTCTGTGGTAGTTTTCAAAAAATATCTATCAGAGATGGCATGCTGAAGTGATTTTTCTGTTCCCAAGAAGTGCAAGTTACTTTCTTTTGACTTTTTTTTCCTTTTTCCTCCTTACTCTTTACACAATACCCTGATTTTCATAATGAAGCTGGAGGTTATCTCAAAATACGCCAGGATTTCAGAGGAGTGGCTTTACAGAGATTATGGCTCTGGGCTGGGAGCCACACCTTCCAGGTTTGGAACTAACTTTAGTTCCTGATCTATACAAATCGACATTTTCCCACATAGACACTCTCTTTTCATAGCTACCCAACTTGAGGCAATCAGATGCTGATCTTCAGAGCCTGCGCATCTTCCCACTAAAATCAGATGGAGATATATGGGTCATTTCCATAAAGCTCTTTCAAGACGACCTGAAAACAGAAAATCTACAAGAAAAACAGAAGCAGAGCAGATACACTGCGAGTAACTCGGCCACTGCGATGCTTTTTGCTGAACCTGGATCAGTCCAGCAGCCTTTGTGGTGCTACAGAATTGTACAGTATGAAATATTGTTTCTTTTGAATTAGATATAAAACCAAGGTCCTAACATTTGTAATCACTAGAGCTCTTACAGGGTTCTGCACAGAGACTGGTGATATAACTGACGTCCACGTGGGGTTGTTACTGTCTCACTAACCACCATTTCCACAACAGCTTTGGAAGGGTGCAATGTTCTTCATTTTCTCTCCTAATTTCTGCAGTTCAAATGAAGTTTTATTACTGGTCTCCCCCTACCCTAAAAATGAAAGATCTAAAGCAACTGTGCAGATGCAGGTCTTTTTCAGCTATTCATCATTACCGTGCCTGCAAATCTATCAGACCTTTGTTCCTGGCAGCGCTTTAGTTACTATATTTCATTCCTTATTAAGCATATTTTTGAAGGACCTTTGGTCATTAGGTCCACATCTAAATGAAGGAAAAAGAGAGGTCAAACTAGACCTCTAGCAAACTCCAAGTTTATGCCTAAATGTGCTTAACAATTGGCTGTGTGTTGGCAAACATGCTCACAGCAGGATTTCCAGGTGAGTGGGTAGAAAATAGAGCGTTTCTGTGCTTACTTCTGCTGTTCTGACACTTGTATCAGCTGGAGACCTTCAGTGGAAAAGATCCTTATTTGCATGAGAGAAGGAGGACTTACGCCAGCATGAGGTCTGCGACATGATCACAGAAACCGAAAGAAAACAAGGGTGAGTTGTTAGCAGGAAGTCTGAATTCTGTAGAGGAAAAAAAAACAACCGAAGCAAGCCCTTCAAACGACCCAGAGAGTGTTTTGAAGGAAGATCATGTGGCAGTTGTTAAGTGTAGGGTTGGCCCACACACCTCCCCAGACAGCGACCAAGCATCTCAAGTGAATATATTTTGGTCTGGGCCCGAACCTGTTCAGGCTCAGACTTCACCGGCGCTGCAGAGGCGAAGCACCGAGGGAAGAGGAGCTTTGGGGAAAATGGGTTTTTGTTTTCAGTCATCTCAGTTGCTTGGCCTGAAGTTGTGTTTAATGAGAAAGGCTTTAGTGCTACGTGTGAGCTGCTTTTTGCAGTAGCGAGGAATTTCTGGTGGGGTGCAAGGCATGATCTCAGTGCTGGATGGCAGGACATCCTTTTCCTTTCTCCTGCTGTTTGTAGAGCAAGGAGGATGTTTTGGATAGGGAGCAAGGACACGCTGCTGGAGCCAGCCTGCCCCGTGTCATCTGGATACAAGCAGGGCAGTTGGAAGGACCTTCAACAGAAGGGACGGGGCTGGGAGATGCTGAGGATTTGGGAACGTGGGCAGAGGTTGCAATGGGTGGAAACAGCAGGTTGGGGGAGGAACAGAAAAACTGGCGATGCTGGGTTATGAGCTAATTGGAAATAGCTGGTTCCAGGCCCTTGGGAAGGGAGTTATTTCTGGAGTTTAGGGCTCCTGTGAAACAGCTCATCTCAACGGAAGGAAAAAAGCACGTATAATGCAGCATTATGGTTATGGCTTCATGTGATTTTTGACCCCAGATATCACCATTACTTGATCCATTTTGAGTTGTGCAGATAAAAAGACCAAGCAACCAGCTTCCCAGGGCAGCTCCATTGTTTACACATCCGTGATACCCAGCTCAGCTGTGACTCAGCCATCAGCAATGATGTTCTGACCTTATTAATATCAATGGGAGTCTTCTTAACGAGGACATAATTTCACCCCAGAGGCCAATTCATTAATTAGCATCTCCGGCTATCCTGTCATTTGGCATACGAAGAGGGTAGTAACTTGACTTATATACTGAGCAAATATGTGCTGAGTAAATATGCATTCAATTGCATGTATAACGACAACATAGAGGGTCATAAAAGTTTGGCAGCAAGAGTGAAAAGAGGCGAGTGTAGCTCCTCACTCCAAACATAACTCAGTGCTGGTGGTACTTGCTCATTGTGGAGTCTTGTCTAAAATCAACGTCCAAGGAAATGCTTGCTTAATTAGTTGTTGATTTCACGTGCTGCATGAAGTTGTGCGAGATTCACTTAAGCGCTGCTCTGATGACATTTTTTTTTTTAGCCGTGATACCCGGGATTCTTCCATCCCTCAATGCAATACCCTCACTATGTGTGGTTTGCAAAAACACCATTGTCCTGCTGTGCCTGTTGCCAGGAAAGGGTGTTTTAATAATTCTAGTACGTCTATTATGAAATATTTCTGTTTTCCGAAATAAAAATAGCCTAGCCTGCACTCTGGGCTAACCTAACTCCTCTCCTTCCAAACCATATTTTCATGTTGGAAAGTTGCCTGCTAAAAAAAAAAAAAAAAAAAAAAAAAAAAGAGGCATTTTTGAACATTCTTTGCATGTTAAAATTGAACAGATTAAACTTAATTCAACAATAATGATCTCCCACAGTTAATGTTTCATGCAGACAGCAACAGGGCACAGTGTGATCACTAACAAGGTCAGGAAAGGATTTCTTCTATTGTGCAACATTCACGGATGTTAGTCTTCTCTGAAGTATTCGAGATTGGCCACTGGCAGCTGATAAATGCTCTATTAGCTGACTATTGGCTTGTCATGATGTGAGAACTCTCTCTCCCTACTCTCATTTGCTGGATCATCTTTCTTAACTCTTCATTTAAGAGAGTTGAAGTTTGCTTGATAAAAAACAGCCATCAACCATTGCACAGATCTGATTATTTTAGTTATTTGGTAGAAAACCTTTCGATTTACCTATTTTTAAGGAACCACTGTCGGAAAAAGGGTGGGGAGAGATATAAGGAGAGATGGCATCTTGTGTTTTTGCACCTAGCTGGAAAAAAAACCACAGAAATGGTTGAGCACGCAAGCAGTTCTTCAAGTCTGACACCGATGCAGAGAAGTTCAACTGAAGTCCAGGATGGGAACAATTTCTCCAAGTTTATTCTCACCATGTTAAACAATGTTTTTACTTTCAGTCTCTTGTGCAACAACTAGTTATGTTTGGCAAGAAAGGGGGGAGCAGGTGTTGTGAAAATACAGGTATTGTTATCTCTGATAACTGCAAGCGAATACAAACAGATGTGGGGAGAGACAAAGCAGAGGATGGAGGCAATATTTGACAGCAGATGCCAACGCCAGGCCTGAGCTGGTAATATCTAACTCACACATGCGGTACAGAAGCCGTGCCAGAGGAGGTTCCACTGGTGGGAGCCCTTTGGCTTGAGCTGGCGGGAGCAAGTTGTGCTGGCAGCACCTGTGTGACACACAGAGGACAATCCAGAGAGCATCGTCATGCGCTGGCTATATCCTGAGCTGGGTGAGTCTTGGATAATGGCAGTGGATGGTAGCTGAATGTGCAGATTCAGGGCATGCTAGCAGTCGTTTGTGTCCCAGGAACATATATGTATATAGAAATACCCTCTCTGTGCCTCCACCTCTGTCGAGCCTAGAAGGTATTTGTAACCTATTTCTCATCTCTCGCATCTTTTTGGTTTTATGTCTCCTTCGGATACCAGGTCAGCCCAGCACAGCATTTTTAAACTGAACCCAAGATTTCATTGTCCTCCTCAGGGCCTCAGGCAGAAAAGGCAAAATATATGAACAATGGTTTTGTTTGTTAGACAGATGCTTGACTGACAAGAAGACACAAACTGGTCTTTAGACTGTTTTCTTTCCTATCTGCTCAACACCCTGGTAACTCACTTAGAAATCACCGAGGCTCCCACTGAAGAACCTCCTTCAGCTCAGACAGGTAACTAGTATTTTGATTTCTAAATACAAATGAACTATTTAAATACGGTGAGTTGGCTACTTCCATCCAGTCTGTTGTCTGTCTTTGCATTACTCTACCTAAACCCTGGTCACCCTTTTTTGTAGCGAAAAATGTGAATAGTATCTTTTTTTGCCTTTCATTTTTTAAAAAAAAGAATATTTCTCAGCTGTTGACATCTTTCCACATTTGAAACAAGGTATTAAATTAACTACTTGAGTAACTCCAGATACATTCAGATTAATGGAGACAGACCAAAGGCAACATTGACCCAAGAACTCCCAACATCGTCAACTTTCTCACTCCTTCCTCCTCCCGCTGAAAATGAAAGGTCTGAAAACTTCCAACGGTGTTTCTGCTCCACCCTTCCTGCCGCAAATGGCATCCTTGCTAGTCTGTATAGAAAAGAGTCTGCTGCTTTGCCCATGAACTCAGATGAGATGAGCAGAGATTTAACTGCTTTACTTCTTCCTCCCTCAGTCCTTTGCTGTTACGAATTAAGGCCTAGAAATCCTTGGAGAGCATAACTTGTTTTCCAGGGTAGGAAGGTATCCCTTTTTGCAGAACCCCATTTTGTTGCTTACACAAGTAAATAATAAGACAGATGCACCTTCCCGATTTTAAATGGGAACCCGTTACAACCAAGCGATGAAAAACATCCCACGCTGGTGAGCTTGKTTTTTTGTGCCACTGTAATTCTTGCATGAACAGCAGACTGCTTATTTTGCTTAAGCCAGACCCGATGATGGCAGATCTCGGCACTAACCAAACCGTCACTTGGAAAACCCCAAAGCATAACCTGAGCATGAACAGCTCCGGCTTTAACTGCTCCCGCTTCCAGCCGTGTAACGCCGCAACCCTTCCCGCTGCCTGAATCTCTGCAGCAAACCAAGCCTCGCCATCCTGTAAATCCGGCAGTCCCCTCTCCGCAGGGCAACCACCGCCTCAGCCGCCCGTGGAGATCCCCCTGGACGGTACGCACCTCTCCTCACCCAGCGTGAGGAGCTGCCGGGGTGTGCCGAGAGCCGCGTGGCCATGGGTGGAAGACCCTGCAGCAAACGAAGCAAAAGCGATAATGTTAAAAAAAAAA
>JAYKAV010003188.1:1663887-1738816 GCA_035582835.1 Phoebastria nigripes | reverse complement strand
TGAGGGGCTGGGCAGGAGGGGGGACAACAGGGGCCTGGTGTCCCTGGTTCGAGCTGCCCAAGGGGACACTCGGGGGCAACGGGGAGGTGGGTGTGAGAAGGTTTGGGGTTCTGGGTGGGTTTGGGGCTTCAAAATGGGGGGGGGGAACCTCCGGGGGTGAGGCTGCCCAGGGGTGAGTCTGAGGGCGGCGGGGCCATGGGTGCGAGGGGAAGATCCAGGTGACGATAAGGGTGCAGGTGTAAGGGCTGGGTAGGAGCGTGTTGAGGGGACAACAGGGGTTTGGGTGTCCCTGGTCGAGCGTGCGCGGGGACAAGTCTGAGGGCGATAGGGGTGTGGGTGTGAGGGACTGATCCAGGGGGGGTGCGGGTGTAAAGGGATGGTAGGAGCCAGGTGGGGGGGGGACAACAGGGATTTGGGTACAGAGGGGGAGGTCTGGGGGCAACGGGCATGTGGCTGTGAGGAGGCAGGGGTGACAGGAGCGTGGGTGCGAGAGTGCACAAGGCCAGGTCGGCAGGGTTTAAGTGGTTGGGGCTGCGTGGAGGAGGTCTGGGAGTAATAGGATGTGGGTGTCGGGTGCCCCACCGAGCAGCAGTTGGCGTGGAAGCAGCGGTTGGTGAGTACAGGGTGTTTGTGTCGCAAAGAAGTGCCTTTGAGGGGGCAATATATACCCATATTCCCTGTTGAACATGAACTCCTGGAGTTTGCTGGAGTGATAGCTTTAAAAATTGTCATAAAACAGAAGACATGTCATCGTGGCATTCTGATACTGGGTTGCTGGGGTTGCACAGGGGTAACTGGGGATCAGTTGTGAGTCTAAGGGGCTGTGGCTGTGTCGGAGCAGGGATGTGGGTGTAGGGCACTGGGTAAGCGTGGGTTTGGGCGCAATGGACTGCACAGGGCTGAGCCAGGGAGATGATGGGGTGTGAATRCGAGTAACTGGGTTTACGTTGTAGTAGGCCTGGAGAGAAGGTAAAGTTGGGGGGGGATTGGGTAGGGGAACATATTGGGGGCAGCAGGAGTAGGTTTGGGGACTGTATAAGTAGAAGTTTGAAGGATGGTGGGTGAACGAGGGCTGGTTTTGTGCGTGGAAGTGTCTGGTGTTGGAGGCAGATGGGAGCAGTGAGGAGTGCGTGCCCGGGCTGGAGGACAGCCTGGGTGTGGGGCCAGTTCCTGAGCAGGGGCAGATATGGGAGAAAGACTGACATGCAGATGGGGGACTGGATCTGGCTGGGTTGGAATGGGAGAAGAAAGGCGTGTAAGTGGGTGTTAGGGCTGGGTGGAGGCAATAGGGGTGTTTGGGGGGGGGTTAAGCAAGCTCATCTTGGCAGATAACATAAGCAGGTGTTGGTTTTGGTTAAGGGTGAATTCGGGAGAGGTGTGCGCAGGGGAGAGAAGCAGCATCTTAAAGGGGGTGGCTGGCACGTGGGGAGGCTCAGCTCTTGGGGCAGAGGAGTGCATGCAGGAATGGTGCTGGGTCTTGGGGAGGGACAGTGGGAATAACAGCCTGGTGGGAGGAAACTCCTGGGTTTGCTGGAGGACAAGGCCAGAGCTGGGGAGCTGGAGGGGATCAAACAGGACAGGGGGTGGTGTGAGAATCCTGCCTCTGGGCAGGGTTGTTTTTTTTTTTTTTTGTGTTTTTTTTTTTTTTTGTTTTTGTTTTGTTTGTTTGTTTTTTTGAGAAAAAAGGCTAAAGGGTGGTTCTGGGCAGGGGGATGGAGACCCCCCCCCCCCGGCTCTGCACTTGTCCAGGCCATGTGCATATAAGTGTGTGGGGGGGTGAGGGGTGTCTGCACAGGAGGAAGGTGATCTTTGGGCTGTGCGATACTGGAAAGCACATTGCCTGCAGTGCCGAGGCCAGTTCTGGTGGTGATGGGATACTCAGTTGGGTTGTGTGTTTAAAGTCTATCCCATAGGATGAGAAATGGGAAATCTTCATGGGAATAGGCTGGAAATGCACCCTGGCTTCTCTATATAAACTTACGTTTTCAGTGCAAGGGGTTTCTGTAAGGTGGTTACCTGCTTTAGTTTTATCAGTTGTGGCAGCGAGAGAGCCAGCGTGTGTGTCTGCATGCGTTAGGTGAATTCCCTGGGCAGGGCTGATTCTTGGAAAAGAAGGAAATGAAAAAAGGATGATTATCTAGGCAGCGATTGCTTTCTCGGGGAGCTCCTTATGGGCAGTACCAACCACCCTTCGACAATGCTCCCTGTAGATTTGGAGGAAAGGGAGCTGTCTGTATGAGCTGAACTCATGGAGAAGAAACACTTTGTGTGTTTTAGGAGTTGAGGTTTCTATTTTTTTAATTTGTATTTTTTGACAGTCTGTAGATGGGTGTGTGG
This sequence comes from Phoebastria nigripes, assembly GCA_035582835.1. Taxonomy (NCBI): domain Eukaryota; kingdom Metazoa; phylum Chordata; class Aves; order Procellariiformes; family Diomedeidae; genus Phoebastria; species Phoebastria nigripes. The sequence goes on along the minus strand of JAYKAV010003188.1, from coordinate 1,736,479 downwards.
TGCAGCTAATTTGAAAGGGGTTTTGTGTGGAAATGATGCCAGGCTAGGCAAGCCCTGGAAGCTGAAAGCTTCCTTTTTAATATTTTTTGCCACTGTCGCGATAAGAATTTTCTTCTAGTTGAGAGCAAGCATTGTGAAATAGCCACTTACCCATTACTTTCCTCGAGTGGTTTAGGATGTTGGTCATTTTAAGGGGACTAGATTTGAATAAAGGCAGAGTCTTCTTTTCTGAATGGCAAAACTGGTGCTGCTGAGTAAAAAAAGGATTGGTATATATCCACTGCTAACGGCCTTTTTTAAAATTTTTTTTAGCCTCTTATCTGTTTTCATAAAGCTGCTTGTTTCTTTTTCACATATAATTCTGGTCTAAAATTTTGATGAAAATATAATGCATGTTTTTCTCTCTAGGTATTTTATTTAGCTGTTTGTTTGTTTATTTATTTATTAGTAAGTTGAAGTTTCCAGTAATGTTTTTAAACTTTAAGCTCTGAGAAAAGTGCAAACAAGTGTTTTTAGCAACGTTTAGAGCTTTGCGGTCACAACTTTCACATGCCTTGAGTTTACTCTGTCTCCTGTCAGAAATGGCACTGCAGGGTGGGTGTTTTTTTTTTTGGTGCGCGGTTGTCAACAGCTTGGCTTTAAAAGACTTGACATGTTATTAGATGCTGTAGGTACAAATGGGAAGTAGAAGGGCAGGCGAAAATTATTTTGTAAGTGTGGTATATTCCACATGCTTATCTGCTTGACTGAGAGATGTAATTAAATTTGGCATGTTAATCTTCCTGTCCTTATCTAGATGTATATGATGACTATATTTGTGGCCTTGAGTTTTTTGTTTACCTTGAACACTGGGGTTGTCATGATACAACTTGTGCTTCACTGACCTACTAATCCCTCACACCTTCTTGTGTTAGCAGCGAAGAACGAACATCGTAGCTTCGTGTTGCGGGCTGCTAATGTTCTACTTGCCTTCTTCATTGGGAAAGTCTGTTTATTTAGACTGCAGTTAGAAATACAGGTAACAAACCTGGGGTGGACCATTTTTTTTCTTGTTTCACCCAAACCACGGAAGGGGAGATGATATGCAGTGTGTTACCGTTCTAATGTGGATGCGTGGGGTTCTTTTAAGTATGTGTGGTGTGCTGTGACTTCTTAAAAAGAAAGAGGCATAGCAGAAGTGTACCTGCATGTGGTTTTGTTAGTGATCGTTCTTGGTTGTAGGAATGGCTTCTGAGTAAACACTGACCTCTGCACAGATCAGTGATGCTCTTGGGGGGGTAGAAGATTGGGTTATGAAGGACTTCAGGTGACTTTCTTTTTTTAAGATGTGGAACCAGGCACTTGAGTTCTTTAAAGATAAAAATCGTGGTTTTAAAGGAAGCTGAAATAGAAAATATAGGACGTGCATGATGCGCTTGTGTTTTCTATTTCTGTACAAACCTCCAGCGGGCTTCTGTGCTGGCTGGAGTCTGCTGCAGGCCAGTGGCTTCAAGCTGCCGTAATCTGGGCAGGAGAGGACTACTGCTGTGAGGCGGTCTGCTGGGAGGGATGAGAAACCTCCCAGTCACAGAGCTGCAGCAGCACGCTGGAGATAACATTTTTGAGCAGTGGGAGCTCAGGAGCACCAAACTCGAGAGTGAACTTGCCAGTGCTGGGTGTTGTACAGTCAAAAGGATGCTGCAAGTTTTGAGACCACAGACTCTTCAAAGCGCTTTCCGTAGCTCAGTGACACAACCTCTTGTCCTGCTTGAATTGAATTGTTTCAGCCGGCTGCCTGATTAGCAGACAGACAAGGGCTGCCGAGGGATGTAAAGCACAGGTTAAGAAATGACCACTATTGTACATAGATTTATTGGCCAGAGATTGTAGAGGATTGGATTAACAAATTCAGGATGGTGCTTGGCTTCTGGAACAGTAATTGTATGCGGATTGTGTATATAGGCACACTGATGGGCAATTTGATGTGTGATTGTAGCTGAAAATAGGAACAGGGTATATTTTTGACTATATAAAGAAATACCAAATGATTCCAGAAAACTGGTTTTTGTGTGTAAAGGCACTGGTTCTCCTTTCATGGTAATGCTTTTTTTTTTTTGAGGTGGGAGATGGAAAATGCTAAGCAGTGCTCAGCAATGCAACATGACAGTTGGAGGGGAAAAAAAAAAAAGATTAGAGTGTATCTTTTAAACTACCTTTTATTAATTTAATGGAGGCAGTTATGGGCTGCTGACTGAACATTATTAAGGAGTCGGTGGTAATACAGTGTCCTTGGCCAAAGAATATTACAGTGAAGAGGAATTTTATCTCTAGAAGATTTGGGTAAATCATAACCTGAGAGAGTTGCTAGCTGGCGAAGAACTATCACAGTTCCCATTCTTAAATAAATGGGAACTTTTGGTCAAAAGCTAGTATACAAAACCATTGTCTTTAAAAAGCTGCCTGATGCAGTTTAAAGCTTTAGGAAAGGCAGAAAACTACTTAATATATCTAAGGATGTTGGCAATTTGAATCAAATCAGTTTAAGTGCTCAAATTAGATTTGGGTGCTGCATTTGTGCCTGATTCCCATTCTGTTTCTCTCTTTTCATTAGTACATTATCGTGCTTTAAAATGATTTTCTCTTCCATGTTGCTGTGTGAAAGGCTTGCTCAAATGTCATGCACTGGTAATAAAAGAATAAGCTATTCAAGTAGGAAATACTTAAGCATTATCAATTTTAAAGAATACCCTGGGGAAAAAAGAACCTTTATATGCTTTTATTTAGTTCTTGGAGGCATTATCGCCAACTCTGGTTTTATAAATTTGCTGGGAGGAGTGTGTGTATATCTGTCTACATATGCATGTCTATATTTCTGTCTATCTATACGTGTATTTAAATGGCCTGTTCATTGAGAGAGAAGCTCGTGGCTAACATTCATCCGAATTCTCACTCTTTTATTGTTACTCTCACTGTTTTACTGGACAGTCTGGTATTTTACTAGGGCTGTTTTAAGAACAAAAATTCATCCGTGAAATAATTCAATATTTTTGAAATATCTGAGATGTTCTACGCTTTTTGCCTTGCACTGAATGGCCAGCATAAATATTTGACTTGTGTGAGGTTTTGTTAATGTTTGCAATAAGCTCACTTCTTACTATTACTTTTCAGTCTGCTTTATAGCAAGGAGTCAATAGCGGAAAATTCAGAACAGTAAGACAATGCAGTGCACAGTAGATCCTTCCTGTCATCTCTGCTTCATGCACATCAAATGTCTTCACTGTTGGAGCATTAGTTATTGGAATTATTGAACAGCTCATGGTTTCAACCTGTGAGAGAGAGGAATAAGTAGCATCCAGCTGCCGTCTTCCTGCTAAGCACGTCTGAGCGTTGAGACCTCCGGGAATGGTGCAGGTAGAGGATAATRTTCCTCTACCTGCCAATTCCAGGAACATGTCACTGCCTCAGACTTGATTGCAAATGCTTCCTTTTCTGCAGTGGTCAACACAAAAGACATTTCTGTCTCATTTCTCTGTGTCTGTTTGAATATCAGGGAATAGCTGCCTGAGTCACTTCAGCAGACGTTGTCTGACACTGCTCTGGATTTTTCCATTATTTCACAGTCTCAGTTGCTTCTTTCATTATGGATCCAAAATAAGCTCACGTCCAACCGGGTGTTTGTTACCATCTTAGTCAACTTACATTTAATGTAAATGACTTCTATTGAAATATCAACAAATGACTGAGGTTAGCACTGTTTTCACAGAAACGGCTTTTTTTTTTTTTAAGCTTTCAAAAGAACTAGGACCAGCAATGCTTTTTATCGTGTGTCCTGATAAAGTTAASTAACAGTTGGAATGCATGTGACGGATTTCACTTTCCTGGCTTGTTGCTCTGAATCTTTTGTGAGCAATCAAATTTAAAACCACGAGCTTACTGAGCCTAATGTAAGTGTCTATGAAGATCCATGCTGAAAATCCTCTCTATATTGAGATAATGCTGCTGCTGACCGAACTGTTGTATTATTGCATTAATTTATGATACCCTTGGGTGCTCTTTCCTAAAACAGCCGGTTTCCCTGAAGAATTTTCTTCCAATTTGAAGTTCCAAGCACGGTGCTTGGAATTAGCTTCTTGATCTGGTAGAGCTTTGCTTTTTTCCCTGCACTCAAAATGTTCTCAGCCAGGAGTTCTTTAGGAGCTCTTAAATCGCATCTTCTAAAGCATAGTGAAAAGATATAGTGAAAAATGCAGAGGATGGGATTGAGAATTATGTGATTTTGTAGGTAAAGTGGTTTTGGTGGAGGAGTGAGCTGCTACAAACTGGAATTCACCCTAAGAAGGACCACAACAATTTTATTACGGTACTTTGTTCTTGTATGGCCATGTGCTAACATCTGCCCGTGTAACCACTGCAGTGTCTTGAAAGCAGGGCTGGAAAATTTGATAATCAATTTTACAGCACAGAACAGAGATGATTATTTGCTTTTGTGCATGGTTTTGAATCAAATACTCATTTAGTCACTGAAACACTGAACCAGTAATGATGTTTGCTTTTTGTTTCCTGCTTTTGTTCCCTTGCTTTGTTTGTGGCTGATCCACATGGAGTTCCTTTAGAGTCTACTTGAGACTGTCACTAATGCCCTTCCCTCCCTTTGCTTAAAATAAGTATTTATTTGATAGAGACGCAGGTTGCTGCATGCACCCATGCTGCATCCATCCATTCGGTGGATGTGCTGCATGCATACGATTCAGGGCACGGTTTTGGCTTGTAGAACCTGAAATCCTTGGGTTTCTCAAAATGGAAGGGCTCTGTCCTGATTGCGGAGATGTGAAATCGTTAGGGTTGGTAAGAGACCTTAATTGCATGCAGAACACTCTTCATGTGAAAATCTGATAAGCTGAATTTCGTACATCAGAATAGTGGGGGATTTTTAGAATAATATTTTAACGAAAATGGACTCAGTGTTTTGGGCTGTTAATAGCCTTAGCACATCTCGCATGACAAAGAAGAATTTAAATGTTTTACTGGTTGGCTGAGCAATATTCCTGCTAAAGAAAGGCAGCCGATCTCTAACTCAGATAGTGTGAAATACTTCTAGGACACCCCAGAATCTAGTTAACGTTCCTGGTACTGGTTGTGGCTTAATTTGGTAAAACAGATTTCCTGCAGTATTGTCAGATTCAGAATTTCAAGTTCTCTGAAAATGCAGAAGCAGAATTAAGCTGGCGTAAGGGAGATCATGGTAGCGGAGGTGGTCTGGGCATTTGAACCAAGGGTCTTCCAATGTGTAAACTACCTTTTTTTTCCCTTGCCATGCCTGCTGAGCTCATAGCCGCAGAAGAAATAGTTTTGCTGTACACAACACTCATCTCAGATGTGCTTATTGCTTGTCAAAAAAATTCAAATAGGGGTTGTTGCTTTGTGTAGGTACAGAGTGTTACATGTCCTGTTATGGGGGAAAATTATCTGTAATGTCTTTTACCATTAGCCAGTGCCACTCAGCTTTCTGTAGAGCCTAATGCAGGATGTACGAATGCAGCTGTGAAAATGCCAGTTTTTCTATTATTTGTCTTCTCTTTCTATTTCCTGTCTTTCAGAAACCTTGTTTTTCTCTTTCCTAGTTTCTGTAATCTGAAAGGACACAAAATAAGGAAGGCTATGTTAGGAAAACACCCTTTTGAAGACTTTCTTATTAGTCAATGTTTGTATTACATGAAAATTTAATACCCGACTCCAAGGTGGTGCTTGTCTACTCAAAGTGTAAGAAGCTTGGCACAGATGAATTAGCATTTTTTGTAAACTCCTTTTATGAACTCAAATACAGAAGGTGAGAGCTATTTTTCCATTCAGAAAATTTAGGTTGGATTTAATGTTATTTCATTGTGAAGTGAAAGAATAACTATGTCTTCAATTACTCTGCTTTTAAAGCTGTGGTAGTTTTCATCCCTGCTGTTTTTCAGTCATTAGTATTACTATGAAAAAAAATTTACACCTCCAGTGCATTTGGCTGTTGCAAGTTGCTGCTGGTATAATGTATAGCTGTGTATTGAGTGGTTTTTGTTTTTTTTTTTTTTTCCCCGACGTCTTTGTGCATGTGTCATTATATCCTTCCTTTCACAGTTTTGTAATGCTCTAAGTGTTGATTTTGTGGCACTGTTGCTAGATATTTTGAATGTAATTGCCTTATGTGGAGAAAATCTATGATTGAGGTTCACCCTATGCACAATTTTTGGATTTCATTGCTTGTTACAATCGAGAACATGTTTGAGTTCTTCTAAAATAAACTTTTCAAGATGGCTTTGTGAAGGGTTTTTGTAGCAGTGTGCAGCATGTTTCCTGCCAAAGTTGTGCACCTGCCTGTTTAATGATTAATTTACATGACTGATACTCTATTAATGCAGAGGGGAGAGTGTCATGTGAATTTTATAGCCATTTCAGAGCTTAGTATCTCCAATGTCTGCCTTTGTTACATGCTTTGATCTTGTGTGGAATCAGCAAAGGCGATGCCAAGAAAAAAATTTCTAGCCATTGCAAGACCCGAGATGCAAAGTAGTATGGGGCTGAAATGCTGACTGTGCAGGTCAGTGTTACAAGAAAAAATTCAGGGAAAACTCCTGCGTTATTTCCCATCAAGGACTTCTGTGCTGCTAGAAAAAAATGTTCTACTGTATCGGAATTGTGAGCAGACGTTGAAGTTGCTGGTCCGCTGGAAGGAAAGTATTGAATTCCAAATGATATATTGGGAAATAATTACTTTTGAGGTCACTGATGGTTCTGTGATTTTTATTTTTTTCAAATGGAGATTAGGAACAGGCATAATTGTAAGGTCAGTTGCTTTTATTTTTGTTGAAAAATTTGGAACTAAATTTATTGTTGTATAAGATACCCTCTGTTTCCAGATGCATTTATTTATAGTTGCTGTCTGCTTGCTTGACAGTATGTTAGTGCACTTTTGTTAACTGATTGATTTATTGCATTCAGACACGTAACAGGCAGATCTTTAAATTTGGGTCAGTTGGTGTCTGTTTCTCACAAGCACAGGTTGCAGCGATTCTTTAAAGTCAGTGTTTTTCATTTTGGGAATGGTAATGGGTGTTTAAATATGCCCTCGTTCAACTTTTGGAGTATGAATCATTTTGAGGAGGTGTTGAAGTGGTTCAAAGTCAAAAACAGAACTTGACTTCCCGCCTATGCACATTTTTTCTAAAACATCCATTCTAATGTTGCTGGAAATTTTTTTTTTTTTTTTTTTTTCCCTTCTCTTCCTAGTGGATATCACTGATACTCTATTAACTTGTTTTATTTGAATTTATATGGTGAACCCGAAGAAAACTTGGAGCTATGTTAAACATAATAATGTTAAAATAGTAATTCTTGGATCATTTGCAGCTATTCTCAGTAACCTGAACTGTTGAAGATTTCTGGGACAGCAGGCAAATGTTGTCTCAATACATGCATAATTCCCTAATGCGAATGGCATAATAACAATTTCTATGCAGGTTTGGTGTTTGAATGTGAAAGGATGGGGATTCGGATTTCTGGTGGAAAACAGGAATGTGTGATCCAGCTGGAAAAGCTGTAGTGACTTCATAGCCTGTAACTTTTCTAACGGCACCTAAGGAAGAATAGAAAGCGGGTAAGGGGACTTCAGCCCTGAAAAGGCGAAGGGAATGAATAAATGAAGAACTGCCCAAGGTTGGCACGCTGGTTGGTTTTGTAAAATGCACAAATCATTTCTTCTGAAACGTGTCTGAAGTTGAGACCGAAGCAGGTTGGTTTCTGTTCTCCAGTTCTGCTTTTGGGCCCCGTCGCTGGGTAGCCACGCACATCCTCGGCTGGCAGACACGGCAGTGTTGGGACCTAGGGTTTGAACCAGAGCTAAATGGGAGAGGGAGAGCTGTAGCGGTGTGCTTGTGTCAGCCCGGGGGTTGAGGAAGGGTGGATGGCTGCACAAATTGAAATCTCTGCAGGGCTTCGGTTACTGTGAGCTGTAACAAGGCTTACGGACAGGAACGTGTGGGTTCCCCTTGCTTAATGCTAGCTGGAAAGGAGGTGCGATGTGTTCTGGTAGCTTGGAGGTAGAGAGCAGCTTTTCTTCTTTGTCCGCATTTCATGGTAATGTCTTTTTAAGCAAAGATACTCAGCTTTTATATTGCTATAAGTTGTGGGAGTGTCTCCTCTGAAAGAAGAGGATGGTATCGCAGTCAGCGTTGCTTCCCCCCCACACCTTCAGTTCTGCCAAAACTCTAAGTACYGCCATATCGGTTTACCTGTGTTTTACTTTGAAGAGGTTTGGGGTGTAGCCTTAGCATTCATCGGGCGCGATTCCCTTGAGAATAAATGGCCACACAATCAAACAGAATCAAACAGAAATATGGTTCATCATCTAATCTTCTTGGTTCAGTTTCCCTATTTATGAAACAAGGACAAGTTATTTATATATTTTAAAGATGTTCTAATGATGACACTATTCACATAGGAATTTTGGGGTTTAGAAGCCATACTTTAATGGCAGTTTTGCACGGCAACTGGTATCTAACTTGTCTATTCTGAGAATAATACTGTCCTACAGAAGAAACATGGTTAATGTTACTATAAATATGCCTAAATCATCTTCACTGAGGCTTATGAAGAAGGATATTGTGTGTTAAAAGTGATGAAGTTTAAATGTGATCTTAATTTCTCTGTTCAGTGCTGACAGGAATTTGTCATGTGGAATTAAAAGAAAAAAAAAAATCGCTATTTGAAAATCRTGTTATCTGATCAATGCTGGTCAAGGCATCAGAGTATCTTTTGTGCCTGAGATTTGCTTGTTTTCTGTACAAGATGTGTATGTATGAGAGTATGCATGAGATGAGACATTGTGCTGAAGAAGACATCCTTTGCCATATTCCCAGCCTCCTAAAACCCACTGGTCTTTCAGCATCTCAAGGCAGCTAGGACAGAAACATGGTGAAACGTGAGTGCAGACATGAAGGTTTAGTAGCTTACCCTATAAAATTGTATACCAGGCCTCTTCAAGTGGTGAACTGTGGTGAGCCGTATTTTACCATGAGGTTCACCAAAGCTGGGGAGATCTTGCAGGAGGTAGACTGCTGGTGATGCTGGCCCGCAGACCTGCGGTGGAGAACAAGGAGCATCCTGCAGAGCAAGTCACTACGGCTGGGCTGGAGGTTCTCTCGGGGAAGGTGGAGGGAGGTTTTCCCTTTTTTGTAGGTGATGTAACTTTGTGCATCTTTTTCTGGGGTAAAAACATAGCTACTAGGCTGAAAACATAAGCTGTGCCATGGGACTCAGGACACGCACAACTGCTGTGATCCAAATACTTCTGCCGTTCCTGTTGTCTTCTAACCTTTGTGTTTCTCCTCAGTCCCTAGATCTTTCTCTATGTGTAGGCTTTATGCAGCCTTCTAGGAAGCAGCTGTGTTTCTGTGATCTCTTGAAGAAGGATTTGAGAGCTTCTCATTACACCATGTGTGAGGAGGAGGGAAGGACATTCTGCCCTGTTGCTTTGCAGAGCCACTGCAGTTTGGAAATGGTTGTATGGAGTGAGCTTCCCCCTCTCCTTTGTAGACCCTGATTCTGTAGCTTTACCTGAAAAAAAGATTTATTTTTTCCTCTATTGAGGCTGGAGAACAGGAGAAGGCAGCTCTTAGAAAGGGATTCCTTGCTTTTACTTGTGGATTTGAAGAAGAAATTGTGTAGGAGACAACTGTGTATGTGTCCATTGATTTCTGTTTACACTTTAATTTTTTTATACATTTCCTATTGATTTAAAGTTATGATGGAGTCACGGACATCAGCAAATTTGCAAAAGCCTGAGCACTTCATGGCTAGGCTTTGCGGGGTCCTCTTTGGGCATCAAGGCTGTCTTGCTTTTCTGCAGCAAGGTCAGTAAATAAGTGAACTCCTGTCATCCACTGAGGGAAATCTTAGTGTTCAGGTTTAGGAAAACTTACAGGATGCTGTAGACACAACTGGAATGGCTGATTCCTGTAGTGTCTTGTAGCATAACGGTTTTGTGAATGGTGTGGCCAGAAGCAACAAATTCACACTGAAAAATCAAGAGTAGCTGGATGAAGGCCACTATCCATCGATACTGGAGGAGATAAACCGCTATGAATGATTTCTGTGGTATCTTTGACATATCTGAAAAAAAGAAGCCACTCATTTTGAGGCCAGAAAGTATTGTGGAGACTTAAGTTCTCCTAATTTACACATGTGATATGAGTAGTACAAGGTGCTGYGCCTAATGAACAGACTGAGTGTCGGAAGCCCCTTGGGAGTCTGGGCTGTTGACGGGCTTGTGATGGGCTAAAGATTTACAGCAGGTCAGGACTGTGACTTGGCACAAGTTGCTTTCCCTTTAATCTCCAATTAAATAAAAAACCCCGATAGCTATAATTTTAATGGGGTTAAATGTATATACACACACACATATATCTCTCTCTCTCTATCTACAGTGACTGTCTGGCATTTTGACAGAGGTTCTCCTTTCTGCTAATGACTTAAAGTGGAAATCACTCTGTAGCTAAGATTCTTTTTATAAGCTTTTTCCCTTGGTCGTATGTGTTCATTATTAGCTCTTGAATATATAGACAAAGTCTTTAAAAACAAACTCTGCAAAAATTTGGCCCTAATYGCTGTAACAGCCCTTGTGTTGCTGTAACTTCTGCATAGAACGAAAATAGTAGGAGTGGTAAGTTTCTAAATTTTCTTGTTGGGATGTTGTTCTTTTGGCAGTTACCTCTGTGCCTCTTATGTGTAAAACACTTGTAGTGTAGGTAAAGTTGTACAATTACCTAGGTGTGGAATCAAAATAACTATTGTGCAGGTCACTTGATGTTCCTTAATATATAATATCCTGTGATGGAGCTAAGGAGGAAAAAAGACCAGGTCAGCAATGTGAAATCGTTGTCCAAAGTAGTTTTGATATATATAATGTGAAGTATATTGTGTGTCATCTCATCCTAATCTTGTTAGCAAAAGTCTTACTGATTATACAATAAGTATTTTGAAATTAAACACTGCTTGGGACCTAAAAATATAAGTAAAATGTTGTTATGAGTTGCCTTTTGAGGAACACTATCCATAGACTGCATGGGAGATGACCATGCTAACACAGGCACCGAGTGTTTTAGGTGACTAAAGTTAGATGATGTCAGTATGCCACCTTCAGCCTTATTCCAGGTCATCTTCAGCAATATTTCTGCAGGAGCTTAGCATGTGCAGATGAAGCCAAAGAGAGTACAGCATGCTTCTCTGCCGTCTTTGCTTCCTGGTGATATCAATAGCAAACTCATGGCAGCAAATTGCAACAGGATTGAAAATGGGGAAAGGAAATCGCTGTGCATCACCTGGTCTGTTTTTGATTTGGTGTTTTGTTTTTTTGGTTTGTTCCTTCCCCCCCCCTCCACCCCCAGTCATGGTTTGTACCTTGACTTCTTCCCCGTGTTTTCAATGAAGTTTCAATTCGGAAAGGTGTAGCACGCTTCCCTCTCCAAGTGAATTAACGCAGGACAGAATTACAGGATTTATTTATGAACTGGTTAACTGCTTTGATGGCTAATTGATTCAGTATAAGGATGGCTAATTGATTCAGTATAAGGATGGCTAATTGATTCAGTATAAGTAGGTACTTTGCAGCCCTTGTAGACTGAGGCTGGGGTGTTGTCAGACTTCTGATGCAAATCAGAGTCTTAGCTGTCAATCTAAAACTGGTCTGAGAGCTGTTTTCCACAGCAGTGTTTTGGAGAATGCAGAGTCCTTTCCCAAGCTGACTGTTAAACTGCAGAGCTCATCCTGAGCGCTGGAAATGAGAACATGGTGCATATGGATACATATCGTATTACTTATTTGTACTGAGAGAGTATGTAGGAGTCCTAGTCATAACATTTGGATTGTGTTCCCCCTAAAATAGTCCATGTTGTACGTTGTCTTGATTATTTGTACCRATGGGATTCATGTTCACTGGTTCAAATCAAATGTTCTGCCTTTTGCATTGCTACTCTTTTTATCTTAATGCTTTGGTTACATTTTCAGAAGTTGTGTTGTATCCTCTATATCCTTAATTCACTTTTAAAATCTTTTCTCCATGTGATTATAATCRAATTTTGCCCTTGGGCAGGTGTTCTCATGCTCTTTTAAGAGCAGTTTTAAAAATAGTGAGGGTGAAGAGCTGGTCATAGAAAGTAACACTAGTTGAGTCTTTGGACTGTGGAATAGTGATGTGCAGTGTCTATTTAAAAAAAAAAAAAAGTTGTGGGAAAGATGATCTGTGTATCTACAGACCCATCAATCTGACCTTGAGAGCAAACAGGGCTTTAGAGCACATTAAAGGAAAGAATGATTGGAGAGAGACAGACATTGCCAGATAGGTTTGCCATTTGTAAGTGATGCTATTTTAAACAAAATATGTCTTTGGGAAGAGTGCTAATGGTCTATGTGTGTGTGGGATGTTTTTTAAGCATCGTTTAGGATGAAGGCATCTGTAACAGATAAATGCTATCTGGACTTTGGACGCCTGTTTGATTCAATGTCACCCRGAGTGTTATTGAAATAGAGAAGCTGGACTACACTACGTGACGTATGAAGAACTTTTCACCTTTGGTGTGGTAGCCAGGAAAACTGGAGTAAGCTGACAACCAAGTTTATCTTCCTTTCTGTCATTTCTATTGACATAAAATTAATCAGGCTCCTCCTCAAATGATAGGTATCGAAGGGCAGCGGTTGATGAGGTGTTAAACAGGTGGAGTTTAAAAGGGGAGTATTTGTTTGGTAAGAAGTTGGAGCTGGAACCTGATTTAATATTTTCATTCATGACCTGGGTAGAGTGCACAGATGTGCACTGATTACATCACTTATGACGTCATTGGGGAGCCTGGGTACAGAGATCACACGATCATCCTGGAAAAACAGGGTGAATAAAATGACAGAATGGGGATGAAACAGCATTGTGCAATGCGGCGTTATGCTCATGGTGATTTACAGAACAAGCCTGTTAAGATGAAGTTGTACAAAAAAGACCCAGAAACAGTAATTGGTCTTTGAATGGTTGTTATTTGTCAGCATGATGCATTTCGAAAGACAAAGTAAAAAGGCAGTGAGGAGAAGGAGGAAAAATGATGTTATGGTTCAAAGCACTGGTAAGAGCATCTCCTGGGTAATATCATCGCCCTCTGATCAGATGTTTTTTCTTCTCTTGTTAGCAGAGAGGATTCTTCTGCTCTTATTTTTAGGGGGTCTGATTGTCATTTATGCTTAAATTCTTTATGTCTATTGATTAGCAAATGCTCTTGCCTGCAGCTGTTTCTTATCAGCATAAGAAACAGGTAGTATTCATTCAACAATCCTTCATGGGTGCTAAACATAAACTATTATTTCAGTTACTGAAGGTGCACTTTGCCAAGCATGTAACTCGTCTTGTGATTTGGAAAAATGGAACAAATAACGTTTTTTTTAAATGAAACAAGTCCCGACGTTTAATCCAGAGAGTTTGATGATTCACTTCAGCACCAGCYGTTCGATGATCCTGTGCATCGTTTGCTGTGCAACCCAGTGATGCTGCCATCTACTCAGACGTGTTACAAACTGGAAGCCAGTAATTGCAGAACCTTTTGTCATGCAGTCTTCCCTTTTAAAACCTACTAAATTGTATTAGAAGTCTTTTGTTGGTTTTTGTGKTTTTTTTTTTTTTTTCTTCTTTTTTTCCACGTTGCTCTCCAGCTCACAGCTTAGACTGGGAGCAGATACAGATATTTTGTTTCGTAATTGTTACTATGTCAGTATTTTCCCAAATGGAAAAAATATTTTTATATTAAAATTTAACTATGTGAGAAGTTATATAAAGGCCTGTAACACTCTTAATATAGAACAACAGCCTCGAATGGAAACAATTAAAGCAAAATAATGTGTTTATGTTGTCGCTCAGCATTGTTCGGCATGGTGAACTTCTGACAGCAGAGCAGGCTGGGTGTTCTCAMCCTGTGCTTTCAATTCGGAGCTGAAGTTAACCCCAAACCCACTGTTTGAGGAAGCCTGACCTTTCGGGGGCCTCACAAGAGGTCTCGGGTGCTCTTCTGTATATAAAATTAATTTGCAGGAAGTGCAATTTTTTCATTGCTTGGAATGTTGTAAAGTTTGGTGGTTTGTGGTGGTTTTTTTTTGTTGTTGTTGTTTTTTTTGAAGTGCGAGGTTTTATGTTTCCAGCTTTCTGCTGGAAATTGTGTTCTCCCAGTTTCTCCCAGTTTTGGTTGCTTGTGTGGCGGATCCAACAGTACCTGTAGTCACTGTTCATGTGATAAAGTCTAGGTGCTTAAGTGCTCATAGATTGAAACGTTAATTTCAAACATTTTAGCTTTTAGTGATTTGGAAAATTCAAATAAAATCTCACGTGGGAAGTATTATTGGTCAGGAATGGTGGAACCTGTGCAACAGCAATTATATATTTTATAGTTTTTATGTAAAATTTCAGTAAGGCATATTTGCAAATTACTCTTTCTTTTTTTTTTTTTTCTTTTTCTTCTTTCTTCCTAGATTTATTCACATAAATTATTTTTCATTTGTTGCAACCTTCCTCTTTGGGTCAAAAAGTGATCATTTTTAATACAATTCTGAAATGATATTGTTAGTAACCTTGCAATGGTTTTGCACTAACGTGTAATTTTTATGTAACGCTTCACTACACAGAGACTTTCATAAAATACTCCTCTTGCCAGCGCACCCGTGTTTGGTAAATGTGGAAATGTGACGAGGTTAGGCAGGATACTAAATGCTCTTCAGCAGATTAGTGGCCGGACAGGTTTTTGAGTATGAAGGCTCGTTTGGCACAGCAATATATGCTTGTTGACAAGTCAGAGCACTGCTCATGTAGAAATAATTCCGTCTCCAGAGAAAAGAGGATGAAAAGCCAYGGGAAAACGTCTGCTTTTCAGTTCAATATAGAGTGGTGAGGATCACAGGCAAAAGACAGCTCTGAACCAAACACGTAATAAGTGAATCAGCTGTGACTTTTACTACCTGCTCTCTGTACGTGAATTACTTATTGATTATTATGCCAACCAGCGTTAACAGTATGAAATCCTCTGTCTTGCTGAGGTAGTAAACATGCCATGCAAATAGTAACTAAATTCATTTGGGTTCAGAAGCAACAGCAAATGGTGCTACGTTTAACTCACAAATTTTGTACAAACTCTGTAAAAATGTCCTGTTTGCTTTCTGGTGTTACAAGGGGCTGTTGTGAAAGGTCCCTTCCTGCGTTGGATGGGTTAGTTTAATAATTGTCTTTGGGCAGAGCCCTTTCTCCTTTCAAGGATTTTGTATGTTTTCTGTTCATTAAACACTTTCGGATTCTGCGTTAAAACTGTTGACCACGCATAGCAGAAAATGGTGGCTCAAGTTAAGCTTTTAAATTAATGGCCCAGCTCTTAAAAATGCTGAACATTCAATATTTATCAGTTCTTGCTTTTTCTGTCTTTAAAATACCTGCCCTTTCAGACAGTCATTTAGGAGAGGGGGGGGAAAAGAAAATCATTATGTAATTTGTTACGTAGTTGATGGCAAGGGTTTAAATGCTGCTGATCCTTAGTGCTTTTGCGGTGTTATTGCCCGTTAACCTTCATTTGAAACATGTGGCAGTGCTAGGGCAGCTGTACCTAGGGCAGCTGCTGCTTTCTCACCTGTAATATTTAACTAATGGTGAGCAGTTAATGTGCTTTAATTTTACAGCTAAAATTTAAATTGACTTATTTCCTGGGGAATGCCATTTCATGGTTTGAGAATTGTTGGGTGCTTCAAACTCTGCTTGTTAAACTTGCTGAGATGAGAAACACACCCCCTAAGTATAGAGTTACGCAGCTGGAGCATCTAACTGAATACTTCTACTTTCTCTAAAATAGGGATTGTAATTAGTGGAACAATTTGACTACAAGCCAGTTTGAACAGCCTGGCTTAATCTAAATAAAACCCAAATGCTTTGAGCAAGTTTTGTCTCCCTTTTTCTGAATCAGGCTTTAATAAATAAATTAAATAATGAGATGCAAAAAGCTCAAAATAGCACTGCAGAGCTCTTGGCAGGCAAGAAAGCATCTGTTTCTGCAGGTGGGAYGAAGGGGAAAAATGAGCTGGGTCTCCATCCTTGTCACACTGGTCTGCTGGTCTCCTTTGTCCCAGGGCTCATCCCAGCCAGTGACACTCCTGAGAGCTGGGCACCACCTTTCTCTCTGCTTTCCTGTGAATCATGTTTGCTTTTTGAGGTTGCAGCTCTGTGTATTCAAGTATAAAAGGGCTCGGACATGACCTGTGCTATGGGAACCCCACCCAGGCAAGTGCTCTGTGGTCCTTGGGATGCTCTGAAGTTGGACGTGTGAGTTTTAAGATTTCTTGAAGAAACATTGTACACCCGTCATTTTTATGTTTTTTGTCTTTGAAACCACTGCATGTGAATCTTCTGAAGCTCATAGTTAAAAGAAGTCTGTAGAGTCCATATGAAACTTCTCCACTGTATCAGCAGTGATTGCAAGTACCAAGTCTATTAAATATGTCCGGCTGCTGTTAAACTTAAAGACACCAGCCGCGTGAGTTTTTTTTTATACCTTTGCAYAGATAATTTTAGCATAAGGACAAAATGGTTCCTGAAAACTGTTACGTCCAGTGACTGATATCTTTGTATTTTTCATGTGTCAAGGAGGAATTTATTACCATGATTGCTTTACTTCTTATTCCTTGTTCTATAAATTATCCCTGACAGCTTAATTTAAAGCACAGTAGATGAGAGGAAGTTACTGACCTTATGATGCATTGGTACATCTGTGGTTAGGTCTGGCAAGCATTCAGCTTGAAATTTCCTCCTTTTAATAACCTGAAGTTTGGTATTTATTTTGTTAAATAGCAGAAATGAGTACTAAGACATGAAGATTGCCCTCAATGCTATGCCCGTGAGCATTCATCAGCCCGACAGCAGGGCAGAGAGCTGCTTTGGGCCAGGATTAAAAGTACAGTCAAGAGGAAAACAGCCTTGTAGACGCACGAGTCACATGAACACCTTGAAATCTTTCCCATGGATGCAGAGCGCGGCCGGGCGGACAATGCAGCAGTGTTCGAGCGTGCCGGAGGGAACCACTCGACGTGAAGTGGGTTATTGCTTTCTTCTCCGGAGGACTCTGTATAAGTGTTTCTCCTAATCCTTCCTGGTAGGGTACGTCGAAGTTTCAGCAATTTTAAGGCAGGAATGGGCTTTTTCTTACAGGGTTTAAGGGTGCTTACTGTAGGTGGTCAGTGTTACTCTTTTATAAATAATGTTTTAAGACATCTCAGTTATGAATAGAGGTAACTAAATGAAGCTGCGAGAAGCTAATTGGGAAACTGGAACCAGGCAAAATCTTTGCCTTTCCTGTTTTTCTTAATTAAAAAAAAAAAAAAAGTGAACAGAGCAAAATTTTGTGCAAAATTCCTTGTTAGTGCAAATGTGCTTTTCCTATGGATGTTACCGGAGAGAGGAAAGAATTCGTGATGACTGAATCCTAAATAAGGAGGTAGGATTTTTTTTAGAGACAGTTGAGAGGTGGCCTGTAAATCACGCTCAGCTTGGTAGTGAAGTGAGGGGTTATTTCAAAACTTTGCATAAGTAGYGTTGAGCCACCGTCTTTGTTTTTGTTGTTACAAATCTGTTGGCAGCAGATGGAATTACATTTTTTCCCGTTACTGTCCAAGAATAACTCCTTTCTAAGTCATTTCAGAGGTGATGGGAAAGGTGCATATGGCAGACTTGGAGATGGAAGCAATGATTTTTGCAGCTACGCCTTCCCTCGGGGAGTTTGGCTCTTTGCTGGATGGCTGCAAGCTCTACAGACCCACACCTCCAGAGCGCCCACCCCAACTCCTGCGCTCAAAGGATGCCCACAATTGTGTTATTTTCTGGATTGACCCCAGTGTTCGTTAAATAGTTCGTCTGCTGGATTTGTTGTTTTGTGGGTTGTTTTTTTTTTTTTTTTTTAAGGGAGAGTTTCTTTGCTCTGTAGTGATTATCAAGAGAGCTGTACGTTAGACACTGCCTTACTACAAGAAAAGAGGTGGTGGTGGTGGGGAAACAGCCATGTATGCATATCCTCCTCCGCAACTGAGAAATCAGTAGGCTGGTGGTTGTGACCTTCCCTGCACCGCTGAGCTATTTCATAGACAAACACTCAAGAGCTACTTATCCTATAAAGAAATGTTAACAGATCTTGGATTATAAAGATATTGTAGCGAGTCTGTTGCTAAGGCTGCATTGACACAAACCATAAATTCTGCATTATGTGCCAATGAATGCATTGTTTCCAAATTTTCAACATTTATTCCAAAAATAAAATGGCTTCTCATAGTCTTTGGTTGATTAAAATGCAAAAGTCTATTCTTAGGAAAGATTTTTTTTTTTTTTTTTTTTTTTTTTTTTTTTTTTTTTTTTTTTTTTTTTTTTTTTAAAAAGTGAGTTTTCTTGCTGCTTCTTCCATCCCGGTAAGGAATCAAGGCTTGGTGTTTTAAATAGCCAAGAATCTGTCTTGGTGGGTTAGGAAATATCTGATACGGATTGTAAAATTTATTGTGCAGATGCATTTAATAAGGCGTAGCAGTTTATAGTGGCTAAAAACACCGCTTTTCCTCAGGGATTTATACTTGCTGGTCACAGCGAGGCTGACAAACACGCTCTGGTATTTGAAAATCAGTCGAACTCTTCACCTCCTTGAGTTCAGAGCTGTTGAGTTACTGGATGTCTTTCACATTTGGTTTATTTTCTCAGGCTTTTAAATAAACATTGTGGTGGTTTGAGTGGCGTGGGTTTACTTCATTCTTGCAAGAAGCTGGTAGAAAAGCTTAGGCTAGCTAATGGGGTAATCTGAGTGTGGTTAAACCAATCTGTGCCAGCAGTAGAACGTTTTCATTTACGGGATGAGGATGATTTAACCAAACCTACGTAAAGTCTGGCCTTTTCTCCATTCACTAAGCCAGGATACTGGCTCCGTATTTGGGTGTAAACTGGAGCAGGTGTCTTCCCATCTCATAGGTGTGAATGGCATCGTATCAAAAACTGTATTTATGGTGGCAAATAATGAGGGATTCGTAGAGCATTCGTAGGGTTGATCAAATTTGTTGACTCTTTCAGAGGAATTTCACCAGCCGTTTAACTTCCCCTAATAAAAGTCTGCGCACCGGAAGGTTTGCACAGGTGGGTTTTTATGCTTGCCGAACGTATGGCTGCATTGCCTTGACCTTCTTAAGCATCAGCATTTCTGGTGCTGAGTCAAACATACAGGTTGGTGTTAATATATAGATGTGCTAGAGTTGCGTTTTGATAGCAAATTAATTCTTGAGGAGCCTTAGAGTTCAATATACTCTTTTTTTTTTCTTTTTTTTTTTTTTTCCCTTCTCCCCTTGTTTACCATCTTAATGCCAGATTTCTTCATGTTGGTATGTAACCTATTTTGGCAGCAGTGTGACTGTGTTTGGGGGCGTATCACGTAGATGAGCCCAGCATACTGCTGCAGCAGAAGCACAAGAGGAGTGAGAACACGTAGCTGTATGAGCGCTCGGTATTTGCATTTTTAGTATGTAAATGTAGTCCTGCCTAAATTTGAGTCATCTGGATTTTTCTTTATTTTTGAATTCTTTTTAATTAACAAAGGGGAACTTCTCAAGGAAGCTGTGTACATCTGCCTTGATTAAATACTTGAAGTACTCAATATTTAGCTCCTTTTTTTTCTACTTGGTGTGAAATTGCTTTCATTAAAAATGAGTCGTTTGGGGAAAATACCACTCGTGCTTTTCTGCAAGGGTTCTTTTTCTCGCTGTGATTAAGAATTTAGCACAACGGTCCATGGGATAGAGGAACAGCTGGCTTGAACTGGGAAATGTAATGGAAGGGGAGAAGGACTGATATACTAAGTGTTTATGGAAGGTGATTATAATTCTGTACCAATATGTATGTGTAAATGAGAAGTCCCTGTAAAACTAGAAATTAGAAGAGAGAGCTTTTTGTTCCCATCTTTCTTTCTCCTGGAGATTGGCAATCTTAAGTTAAAATGTTGCTTCTTTATGTTATGAAGGTAGGTGTTTGTTTCCAGTTGCTTCTGCAGGTGCTGAAAGGTGTTCAGTGGGAGTGGAACAGAGCTGGAAACAAAACTGGACTCTGCGGTCAAGAATCAGTGGTGAGCTGGGTTCACCTCTGTGAGCCAGCGGTCATAGTCCCCGGTTGAATGAGCGTTCCTAATCTTTCAGGTGTATGTGCTGGAGGGGCTATTAGGAAAGAGAGCTCATGTGGCTGGAGAGAATRTGTCTGGGAGCAGAATTCACTGAAATGAGGTATAAAATGGAATATTTTAATCAGATTTTAGAAGATTGTGTTGATCAAAAAGGTGGGGTTATTTTTCTTATTGGTGCTCTGTGGACTTCTCCATCTCCCCTCAATTAATTTCTTCTCTGTCCCCTCCGTAAAGCCAAATAATATTTACATGCCTTTCATTCTTTAAGGTAATATAGGTGAGAAGAACATTTTTGGGGCAGACAGTATGTTCTTGTATGATATGAACATATACAGTTTATTTCTAGGGGATCACACCTGTCTTGTTCTCTCAAGTTTAAATTTAATGTTCAACGCTTACGAGGGCTCCTATGGATGTTGCATTATTCGTACYAGTGGCATCCTTGAGAACAGTTTCCTTATTAGCATGTTTATCAAGGTGTAATTAGATTACGATCTTATCTGAAAATCTGTTTCATTAATAAATATAGTATTTTCTTTCAAGTTTGTTTTTGGATGCTTAGTTGTCAAATGCTACATTGATATGTCACTGGTGTCAAGAAGCAGAATAAAACACTCTGCCACTTGTTGCATTTTATTGGGTGTAGGAGCTCTTGTGAATATTCAGTAAAAACTGTTGCAGCAACAAATCGATGTAAACAAACTCAGGCTGCCCCAAACACATGTTCCAGGCTGGATTCCTCTCTGAATATTGATTCCCTGCTCTTTGCATGACCTTCTCCGTGTCGCTTCAGCCAGAAACCTGCTTTAAAATGTTAGAGATTGTCATTCTGTAGGTTCACAAAACCCTATCTGGACCTTGGGACATACTTTATTATTTTAATGATCTACACCTGAGGATGTGCGTCAAATCCTTTTTTCAGGTCGGGACCAAATGGAAGTTAACCTTCACACGAAGCTGTTTTCTAACTTCTTTTTTTTAGGGAACAATTTTCCCAGCAGGTAACACTGTTACATAGTAGCTTAGAAATTTTTGAATGTCAGGCAGGAAATAAAAGGAATTATTTCTATCGCTGTTAGGAAAGTGGGTCAGGCTGTGATATTTATTTATAGGATGTCTCAATATTTTCATTTTCCTTTTTTTGCTGCAAAACTGACTGATGTTTGGCTTGAGCTTTTCTGCAGATGCTGCTACCAAGTACTGCGCGCTCTGCGTTTGGCCTAGGAATCAGCGGTGGTGGAGGGGGCCAGGTTTGCAGCGAAAACAGACTTTAAACATGGTTCTTGAGGGTTTGAATGAAGTATTTTGGGGTGCATTGGTTAGGAAGAATTGAGCAGCGGTTTCATGCGTAGCTTTGGAAAGGGGAAAGGATTGCTGCTCCTGATTTTACTTTTTTTGTAGAGACTTGGGTTTTTGCATATGTCTTAGCAAAGTGCAGCAGGATGATGGTCCTCTGCTCCATGGGGATGACCTTAAACTCCATTTATTTCCGATTCCAGATGGCTGGAAGGTTAAGTCAGCAGCTCGACCACATTTCATTCGCAATACAACACACATCCCACCAGCGAACGCTTTTTGCCTGGGTTTAAATGTAGGACTGGTAACTTGAAAGCTTATCAAAGTAAAGTGCTCTTCAACTGGAGGAGAATATTGATGTGTCTGTAAATTCTGAGCACATGCTTTAAAAATTTTAATTACTATGCCTTATTTACAAGGTACACAGGTGTGGTGTACTGCAATTTAAATGCTTGTACATGTACTTAAGATACATTTTTGACTAATTGACTGTTTCTAATTTTGGGAAAGTGCTGAAAAATCATCTGACAAACCTTGTGTGCTATTTGCAACTGAGTGTGAATCACAATTAACTTTTGAAACAGAAGGGAGGGCAGAATAATGAGTGAAAAGATGTTGACTGCTAGAAAAATGGATTCAAATTGGTAGAATCAGAAGTGCATCTTGAAATGGTCTAAAATAGCTCATTTGTAAAAAAAACAAAACAAAACACATTTTTTTTGGTATTGAGCCTTTGAGCTAGCAAGATCTTGGAAAACATTTGGCTAGGTATGTGTTAAGTTGGTTTAAGGTTCTGCATAGACCAAATCTGTGTGTAGACTCTTTTCTGTTAAAGTTACGCTGATTGTATTTTACCCTAATACGAGTTGGAAATCTTGCACGTATGAATACAGATGATACAAGYGGAAATTACTAAACTAGAATGTTGTGTAGAATTTGTTATATTTTTAGTTTCTAACCAGAATTTAAGTAGTGCAACACTTTATTTTTTAAAAAGGGACTCTATGACTGTCCAGAATGGGATGATGAATTTAAATAATAAAGGATTCTGCCCTCACCCCCCTCTAGAAAAGTAAACAAAAACTTAATGATTGGAGCTAAAGTTTGATAAATGCAAACTGGAACTTGGACACAGATTAAGAAAAAAATAAATAAATTAGTTTTTTTTTTTTTAATGCTTCTGAGTATATTCAGAACCATTATTTTTTCCTAGAAGATACACTTTATTTAAGCATAGGTTATAGCCTATGTCTTATATATTACTTGAAGTCAGGCTGGATCATCTAATGCAATGAATTTTTTTTTTTTTGATCTTCCAGTGGTAGACCTTGATGGGACCTGTTTGGCTCTGGAGATCTTTCATCATTAGCCTTTGATGATTCTCTTTGATGATCGCAATAGTGTGCTTTCTCCTTACTTTCGTCTTGCACGGTGTTGAGTTTTGGGTGATGCTGAGGCAATTTGCGTGGGGTGAGACTGTTCGCAAGTGCTCTTGGCCAAAGGTTGTAAGGATTCGTTGTGTGCAAGGGAAAGACAGGGGTTGATATATTCCTTTTTCTGCTGCAAAGTTAGATGGCTTACGATGTGTGAGCTTCATTTGCTTCTGCTCTGCACTGTTGTCTCCTCCTGCCTGGCGTGAAGCAGACAACTTAACTACTATAAACTCCAGGAGCATTTCAGGACCACTGGTGAACGATGAGAGTCGAGTTTTTCTAGGCATTACAAACACTTGCAGCTAAATTATCTTTATTTCAAAGAACTAGGCCAAGATCCAATAAATGGATTTGTGAACAGATGGGGAAAGCATAGTGCAGCTGTTAGATCAGCTTCATAGACAACTGTTGTAGCGTCCACCATCTGCGTGGCTGTTGTCTCAGGTACGGGCGTTGGATAAAGGTGGGCTTCAAGGGGACGTCATGAAGTGGCCTTTTGTCATGGTAACATTTCTGCATATAATACAGGCACTGGGGAAAGCGTTTTGAAGGAAAAAAAGACTGATAATCAAGACTGGAGTTGTTGCGGTATGGAGGCAGAGATTGATGATAATATAGAGATAGTAGAGCAAAGCCACAGAAATCTGCACTTACAAAATACTGCTTGTGTGAAGAAGACGCTCCTGCGGTGTAATGATTATCATAATATCTTTTATTCTTTGTTTTCCCCAGTAAATTTGAATGGGGGGAAGAATTTGCAGTAGTCAAGGTACACAATAATGTTTACATTTACACTGCAGCTTGGATGTTTGGTTCGACAGAGATAAAGCTGAGGTTATGCAGTGAACAATGCTGTTTTGTGGTCTCTCAGATGGGGCTGGAAATAAAGAAATAGGAAGATAGACAGGGATCTACATTTGGGATATTTTCAGTTTGAATTTAATAGCTGGAGAAACTCAGAGGCAAGAACATCAGGTGGAGCTACAGCGCGTTTCTGGTGCGTCCAAATGCGGATGTTATTACAAGGCAGTGTCTCTAACCGGTGGTTGTGAAACAGTGGTGAAATGCCGGTGTCTTCTGGGATCCAGCACAGGGTTTTTTTTTCTCAGTGCTTCTGACATGAGGAAATGGGGTTGGAGGAGGGAAATCAGCTTTTCCTTCATTGTTTCTGTTGTTTGAGTGTTGCGGTTGGGTAATTTGGTGTTTTGTCAAATGATTATATGGATATAATTCGCTTACTTATTATAACTTTTGGGTTTGTAGGGTAAGAGAGAAAGCAAGCTTCTTCCATAAAGAGGAGCTGAAGTGCGTTTTTAGATTAAATGTCTTTGAAATTCCTCTCCTTCCCCAGCAGGAGAGCTGGTTGGGCAAGCGAAACTTTAAAGGAAAGCTAGACAGCCGGGAGGAGCTCCAGGTGTGGCTCAGCTTATTTAAGCCAAGGAGGGGACACATTTCAAGATTGGCACTGCTGATGATGCTGAAAGCAGCTGGCAGCTCCAACAGGATAATGGCAGAGGCACCAGCCRGCCCTGAAAGAGGCAACTTCAGTGGCATTCATTTGCAGTGACAGCAGAAGAGCAGGAGCTGGGACAGTGTGTCAAGATTGGGAGCTTGATGGCGATACTGGTGGCCAACTGGAAAGGGGCAATGCTTGAAAATACTTGGTTTCTAGCTTGTTGACTTAATGATTTTTAAGACTGTAGCAGCATTTGTGCCTTCTGATCTCTCTCAGGCTGTCGACCGTCATACAGTCTTCCTTGGAGCGTGGCAGCTTGTCAAATCAAGGCGTATCTTTCAGGAGCAAAGAGGGATTTAGCATCAGTTTGCGAGCATCAGTGCTGCAGGTTGTGACTCAGACAGGAGAGGCTGCGGTGATATGTTTTACCTGCTGCAATTTCTCTGAGCATCCTTTCTCAGACCTTGCTGGGCTTTTCAGGCTCTGCCCTTATCTCTGGTCAGCAGCCAGGAAATCACTTTCCATATTTTTACATATCTCACACAGAAGGGCAAAGCTAATCTCTTCCTTTGAAGAAACAGTGTTTCCCATATCAAATTAACTGTCAGTCAGGGTTTTTTTTTTTCTGAAGCAAGAGAGCTCTTTAGCATCGATTCAACTCTACTATGGAAAGTGGGATGAAAACAGAAGATATTAAGCATAGAGGGTGATTGTCATTCCTCTCTGACCTCTTTGCCACGGTGAGATTGGCAGAGCGGTGCAGAGTGGCCTTGAAATACCTGATTCTCTTTGGGAGGAAAACCCTGATGAAGGCAATGCAGAGGATGGTTTTGCAAGCACCGGAATAGTGGCATGTTGCTGTGAGAATGGTTGAAGATGCTCTTTGCTTGCAAAGCTATCAGATTTTCTGGGGATTTCGTGGCTGTTTGCCTGTCTGTTGCGCAGTATGGCAGTAAATGGCATTATTGTGGGAATTTTGAGCTCTCACTTGCCAAATTGAGTGTTCAGATCAGCTGGAGTTGTAGCAAACTACTGGGAGGCACCTTCACCTCCACTTTGTGCAGCTCGTGGCTTGATGGAAATTGCTTGAGCGCTCTTTGCTGGAACTGTTAAAGAGTGTCCCCATTGAGGTTGGGTCCATTCTTCAATCCATGGTCCTGGTCCATTCTTCAGATCATGTGTCAACCCGCCACCACCCAGGAGAGGAGGACGTGAGCTGGGTTTCTTCTTGAAGAGGGGGGTAGCACCATCCAGAAGCTCTTACCCCAGAGTTTTGGAAATCACAGGGTAGAGCTGTCTTCAAGCTGATGCAGAAACTAGTGCRATAGCACCATGGAGGAGTAACTGAAAAAGCATTAGGATGAACAAGCAGTGACTTTGCACCCTTAGTTGTAGAGTTAAGGTGATCAGATATGACACTTTTGGGATTACGGTGGCAGCAGTGACTTTTGTGTGAGTTTACTCATCTTGAGGAYGCTCTTATCTCGGTTGCACTGGGGGGCTTTGGACGTGGGAGGAGTCTCTAAATACACCCAGAGTAGTTCATAGTCTTTGGTTAGGTACCGATTGCTGCGTAGGTTAAATCCTTATCAAACTTGATTTTGCAGTAATGTCATTACCTTCATCTGTGTGAGACCTGGCATGTAATTAATAGGATCTTCCTAGCTGTACCTGTGGTGTGGCACCTAGCTGGCAGAAGAGGGGGTTTAGCTGTTCTACATTAGAAATTAATGAAATAGATGCATAGATTTTTTTTTTTTTTTCTGCTTCTCTCATCCCCTATATGGCTGATCACTATTCCATGCCTATAAATTAGGGCATTTGCTTACAGCAAACCCTCGAAGGATATATCCTTTAACCTCCCTCAGTGCGTTTATTGAGAAAATGAACAAAGCTAAATTGTTAATCAATTTAGGCTAGAATGCCATTGTTCTGGTAATAGGCTGTAACAGCCCTTTCTTTATTGGCTTCGACTTCAAATTTACCCGAAACAATGGCTTTTAATTGTGGTGTGCTTGAGGCAGCGCAGCAACACTTGGGAAGGAAAGGGGAGAGAGGAGGAAAACTCATTGTTTGCATCAGTGTCTAGATTTAGCAACTTCAAAATTAGGATGAGCAACTGGGTTCTGGGTTTGTGGTTTTTYTTTTTTTCTTTTAGTGGAAAGGCTGTCCTAAAACTCTCCAGACGATATGCTGATAAGTCTTCTGTGGCGTTACAAGTGTCACTGCAGTCTTACTGAAAGCAACAGAAACCAATTTTGAGATCCGTTGATGACCTCTTAGAGGTTAAGGTTTAATGTATTTTGTAAACCAGACCAGCCTGCTTACCTTTTCTGGTGAGTAATGAAGAAAAGGCAATCTGCATTTTCTCTTTTGTACTCCTGATGAAAATAAATATTTTCAACACCTCATTGCCAGCATATAGTGTGCCTTTAATGTTGCGATGCTTTGGAAATAAGTGCTGCAAAATGATTTAGTCCTAAGTTATAAGCTACTCTCGAGTTTGACTTTTTGTACTCAGCTGTTAGCAAGAGGATTGCTTCAGATTTATTAGATGGTAATTAGATAACAGCTTTGAGTCTTCACCTAGTTGTGCAGTTCATGTCTCTGTGGGAACTTTGTCAGCGTATACTAATTTGTATTTGAAAAATAGACGCTGCTAGTATTACTTGTGTTATTATTAAAAACACATGGATTTATCTGGTATGCTCCAATACTCAGACTTGGCTTTTTACCCAGGAGATGCCATTGCTTGCTGTCTGATTTTCTTGTGTTGGTATTGCGCTTTTCGGGGGCTCCCAGAACTAGAGGGGAGTAGCTAAATACACAGAGTTCTTTTACATAAAATATTTCTCTTTGAAGCAGGCTCTCTTTTGTGAGATATTCATCCTTTTCATTGCTTCCCTTTTGTCTTTGTCTTACAAAAAGCTGAAATAGGCAGCACTCAAGGTTGGAGCTCTTTGAATATGTCTGCTGTAGATTCAGCTTCCTATTTCCCTGTTTTCCCTTTGATTCTTAAATATTGCAGTCCACTTGAAAATCAGTGAAAAATTTACACCCGCTGTACATAACACTGTTGCCACCCGGTAGTGTTTGAAACAAGCCTGAAGTAGTGTGTGTATATATGCACATGAGTATCTGTATATCTTTTCAAATCTCAGTTTTGTAAACAGATCCTTGCAATTGTTTTTCCACCCTGGAGGTTTTAAAGTCAATATTGCAGCTTTGTGCTACCCTAAATGCCTTACCTATGCTTTGTGTATGTTTTTCCACCTGTGTGTATATGCATCACAGAGAATACTTAAAGGACCTTGCTTTTTTGTTTTCTTAGGGTGTAGCAGCTGCTTTTTGCAGAGTAGTAGATGTCATGCCCAAGTAGTACAGAAGCGCTTCTTGCAGAGTAGCATCATGTACTACCAAGTTAGCAAAGACAAATGGGAATCGATACCTTTCCATACTTTATGGAACCTGATTTTTTGTGTCTGAGTGATAAAATTATAAATACGCACAAAGTATTTAGTAGGGCAAAAGACCTCAGGGCCTGGTGGCGTTGGTMGCAGGTTGCCCAGGGGTAGGAGTCTTCTAGTGTATGTCGTGAGAGTAGTTCTAGTGAGTAGCCCAGTGTATGTCATGAAAATGTCCTGCTTTGAAGTAGAAACGTAGAATGGTTTGGGCTGGAAGGGACCTTAAAGATCATCTAGTCCAACCCCCCTGCCATGGGCAGGGACACCTTCCRCTAGACCAGGTTGCTCAAAGCCCTGTCCAGCCTGGCCTTGAACACTTCCAGGAAGGGGGCATCCACACCTTCTCTGGGCAACCTGGTCCGGTGTCTCACCACCCTCACGGTAAAGAATTTCTTCCTAATATCTAATCTAAATCTACCCTCTTTCAGTTTAAAACAGTGACCCCTCATCCTATCACCATGCTCCCTGATAAAGAGTCCCTCCCCACCTTTGCTGTAGGCCACCTTTAAATACTGGAAGGCTGCTGTAAGGTCTCGCTGGAGCCTTCTCTTCTCCAGGCTAAACAACTCTCTCAGCCTGTCCTCATAGGGGAATTACTTCATTCCTGGAGTGTTTTTTCCTCCTTGAGTTACTCATGTATTCCCTTCCTGAGCCTTCGCTCACAGAAAAAACCAAAACACTGTGTAGGACATGTCCTGGTTATCAGTGCCCACCAGTTCCGAACGAGACACCATCATGTATAGTGCAAACAGGACTGAGTTGGAGAGGACGAGGGGTTTTGTTTGCTTTTTTTAGACTAGAGCTGGGAGATCAGTTTAGCTTTCTCTATTGAATGTAAAGATAAAATTCCAGCTTCAGTTTGCTTTTAGTGCTTAGTATTTATTTCTGTCTGTCTTGGAGCATGTCTCTGCAAGAGTGTTTGTAGAGTAACGTGGATCTGCTAATGCCCTGCCTGTGCCAGGCAGTACGTGGGGTAAGAACTTAGTTCCTATGTCTTTCGCTTCCAGAGACGTCAACTCTGATTTTTTTAATATCCTGTATTTGTTCGTAATGGCAGCAGCTTCTAAAGCTTAGTGAGGAATCTGAGTAACTTACAGATAAGTATTTAACTAATAACATATCAAAGAAATTTGACTTCGGTTATTTCTAAAAACTAAATCCTGTGTTTTGTTTTTGCATTGCTGAAATATGATTAAATTATGTTGATGTTGAAATGCRCTTTTTTTTTTTCCCCCTGAGATGTGGCATGGCTGGGGCTACAGTACTAATGGGATTATTAATTTTTTTCCATCACTCTTGATAGCGTTTCTGTGGTGAATGATTTAGTAATTGTTTCCAGAGAAAATTGTTCAAAGAGTTTTCTGAGCAGAGGCTCTYTGAGAGCTTGGCAGATTGCATAAGGTTGTTTTTAGCTTGCGAGACTTGCTCAGGTTTCCAGAGTCTGTTTACTCTTGCACGCATGCAAAGTGCTGTCAGTGTTGAAGCGTTGATACAGTTTGATTCCTAGCTTTTCCACAGCTATTATGTTCAAAAGGATGAATTTTTARACAAAAGGTCTAGATGTTATTGCCTACAACTTGGAATTTGCATCTTTGTTTTTGCAGTAGATAAGTAATTTGAATTTTCAGCGATGCTGAAGCCTTAAAATATATAATAATAATACATATAATAATAATACACGTGTGTGTATGTTTGTTTATCTACGTCTGTATCTACATCTACATCTATCTGTGTCTCCACAGAAGGTACAGATGCTTCCTGTGCTCCTGAAAATTGGAGTTGTTTCTTCACTTGCTTAAATGTAGATCTGCAGAACTTCAGTAACTGGCTTTTAAAAATCTTAAGCTAAATTTATAATAAATTAATATGGAGGAAGAGGAAGGTGGTTTTCAAAATCTGTGTTTTTTGCCTTTTTAATTTGGATCAGAGATGAACCTTAAAAGTGCTCTATGGAAAAGATTCTGGAAAACCATTTTGACTCAGTCAAAATATTTTAAAAAGATTAGATGATAACATTAACAGATCACTAGGAAAAGACACAGCAAAAGGTTCCAAGATACCGGTTTGGGGAACTTCTGATCTTGTTTCCTTCTCTTTTCTGCCAAATTTGATTTTGCAGAGTGTTTTTGTTTTACTGAAACCGTGTTTTAAATAGGACGACTTAGTTTTGCCAGAAGGCTGTGATTTGCTCCAGCCACGTGCCGATGATGGAGTTTATAACCTCCCGAGGTAGGAATCCTGTTTCAGGTGCCAGTATGTGCTCTGCCAGAATGTGATGTTTGGGCATCTTCAGATACTGCTTCCATTTGATGTCATCCTTCCCTGGTAATTTATTTTCAACTGGTGCTGCTATACTTCAGCTATTTGTTAAAACCAATCTGGAATATTTTGACTGATGCATATGAGATGGGAGCCTGTATCCGAACAGCCTGGCTCTTGGTTTTGTCTTCTGCCCATGCGTGCTCCTACTAGTATCTATGCTGAGGCAGAAGATGCAGAATCTGAGTGCCTGTTTTCTGGGAGCCCAAGTGATGTATCGGATCCGCTGCCCCAAACTCCTGCTAGATCCGTCTCCCTCAGCCTTGATGAAGTGTGATTGTCTTCTCTGTTGTCCATGGTCTTTGAAGAAAACATACCTTCTTAAAATCTATGGAAAGGAGAAGTTACAGCTGCAGCTAATAGATTGCTACCTTCATTTTGTCTTACAGTGTGGATGTGTTTGGTTGTCACATTTCGAGTGGGAAATGTGAAAGCAGGTTTTGCATGGCTTTGCTCACTCTTTTCAGTACCTGTATTCATGCTCATTACAAGTAATAAGCATTACAAGTAACGATCGTGAATATCAATTTCCTTTGTACCACAACAAAGGGTTAAGCATAGTTCTGAAATCTGTTGCAAACTTTTCATCAAAACACCCTTCTGAGCTCCAGACTGGGTTTGCTGCTGTTTGTTTGGACATCCCTGCAAGCAGTGTCTAGACAAATGCAGTTGTCTAGAACTTGCACTGTACAATGTTTTGCAGATGTTGACAAAAATGAGGCCTTTGCTGGCTTTGTTCCCATCTCTCTTTCAGTGGCATCTTGAATTTTTAATGGTTTTAAGTGATGGCATTCGTTGAGTGTCCTGGGATGAATGATTCCAACTGTACTTTCTGCCTTTACATCCTTCTCCAGAGTCTTTTGCTACAGTCAAGTTGTCACCACCTATTTATAGGCACAGAGGGGTAGGGATGTTCGTAGGGTAGTCCTGGCACCGTCCCAGCAGTGGGGACCACTCAGCTCTTTGACTTCCATCACTTAATATGGGATGACATGGGGATAGGAACATGCTACCGAAGGTGGGGGATGCCTGGAACTCCCATGCTCTGGAGTTGTCCTGAGTTATGCAGCCCTTGATGCATGAGGAATTAAGGTCTTATTTTGCACTAGAGGGTTATGGGCATCAGTCCTCCGTTCAGGAGGTCATCAAGGACTTTGTGAAGAGTCAAATACAGAATGGGTGAGAGGTTGCACCACGGACTTCACCTGAACTTCATGCAAGAATTGTGTAGTTTGTATAAATAGTTTAGGAATAATTTTAGCTTTTCTGTTAGGGAATTCCTTTTGCTGGTTATGTGGTGTATCCATATATACGGATTTGAAACCATACCATCAATCTGATAGAGAAACCATCACTCTCAACTGTTGTTGTTTAAGGACAATCATCAGAAAGCATGTACAGAGAGTTTAACAGGAGAATCCCAATTGCCCGATTGTTTTTTGTTGCGTTGTTCGTTTGTTTGTAGTGGCTCTTAAGTAAATAAAAATCTAATGATGGATCTTCTAAAGTTAGGAAATCCTTTATGAACGTTTAATACCATTGGAGAGTAATGCTTGTCTTTATTTTTTATTTACAGACTCACTGGACCTTCAGGGTATGTCACGGATGGGCCTGGAAATTACAAATACAAAACCAAATGCACCTGGCTCATTGAAGGAAGGTGAGTGTAGTAAGCATCTTGGGGTTTAGTGTTGCTTATTGTGACTTTTAGGTGAGGTTTATCTGCATTGAGTATTTTTAGATCTCATGATTCTTTTTTGCTATTCTTAAAACTAGATAGGGCAGCACTTAGTTATTCTTGGTAAATAAGTTTTTGKTTTTTTGTGCAACTGAGCCCTCCAAACTGACTTCTGAATTAGAGGTTTCCTGTGCAAAATACCCTTCGCGTTGAAACCGCACATGGAAGGTGAAAATAAATGCATTTGTGTAAATAAAGAATTATGAACTATTTAACTGTTATCATAGTGGGCCATTCAGATGTTTGGATTCACAATGTATGGGACTTTTTGGCAGTATTAAAAAAATTGAGCAAACTCTATTAAAACCCTTATTCATGAAGAATCAATTTCCGTAATAATGCACTTCAGATGCTTATTTACTCACTAGGCCATGAGGACTTCAGAGGGACCATTGACCTTTTTTGCAAAGGTCTTCTAAACGGCGAGAAGTCCCTCAGACCTCATCCCCTCATTTCCCTACCCTTCCTGTATTTGATCCTTATGTTCCTTATAGTGATTTCTAGCAGAGATTTTTAGGAGTAGCGTATTTAGTGCATATCCCCTGACTGTCATGTGATTGATGGTACAGCAGTTCAGAGCATCTGACTTGTTGAAATATATTTTTCATAGTACCAGGCTGATGCCAGGACTGTATTTTTAGTCTCTAAAACTTTGCATGGTCAGCTATGATGCTGTGTGTTAACAGCTATGCATTAAGTCACATTCCATACTCTTCCCTGAATCTCTAAGTAGAGAGGTTGGTGAATTGGAACAAGTCATGTGAGAGCATGAACTTGCATTGAACGCCTGTAAGYTGAGGTCTCTTGGTATCTTGGAGGATCAGAACTTACTAAAAGCCCAGAGTACGCTTTTCCTTAGTCTTCTTTCTGTTTGGGAGGTCTGATGAGTGGGGGGGGAATTGGTATTCACTTCATCTACTTCAGACGTTTATTTTGGATGAGTAAGTTAAATGCCTAAGCTCCCAAGATATTCAAAGGTGAGGGCTAAGCTGTTCCAGAGAGCCATCCAGAACACTGAAAYTGGGAGCCTACCACTCACTATTGACTATATAAGGAGCCCAGTTCTTTAATGTGGTTAAGATCAAAAGTTAGATGCTCTAAGTGGCAACACCTCTTAATTTTTGTAGGTAATAAAAATACAACTGCAGACAGTTTGGAATTACAAATAATTAAAAAATGTTTTGCAAGAATATTATTACAGACAAACCAGCCTCAGCAATTCCAGTACAGCCAGCTTAACCCTCATAACTTCTTGTTCTAAAGGATAATGTGACTCATGTTTTTATCAGAAGTGAAGTGCTGCTCATGGGTCCCCGATAATGTCACCATAACTGCTCCTTCAGCCTTTGTTTGCTAGTACTGAGAAGCTTCCTAGAGAACGATCACTTAGTGGGGTCTGAAGTGAGATCTTACTTGCTGTAAAGAGGTGTACAAAAATCTTCCTCCTTCTTTCATAGCCAGGCATTTAAGTCTGTGTCCTTTTCCTGCTTCTGACCTGCTGTCAGAGGATGGTGGTAAGCAGAAAGGAGATRATCACGCTGATTAAAACAGCTGAAATATGCACCCTTGTGAAGATAGCCCAAGCTCTCTGCCAAATGTGAAATTTCCAGAGAGATCTGGACTTGGAAAACAGCGTCCACAAAGCTGTTAAATTCTGTTGAGTGCCCTCACCTCGTTGCTAGCATACTATACATACTGGTATGTGGAGGGCTTTTGAGGTTAGCAAGTAAAGGTACAATCCAAATGTGCAATTGAAGATGCTAGGGAAATTCAGATGCAAAATAAGCCATGTGTTCCTTACTGTACTCATTTCCTTTTTGTACCGTTCCTGACTCTTGTTGGCTGGTGTCTGTGCTGTGCCCTCATCCCGGGGGTGTCCTTTTAATTTTTTCCCCAGGAGCATAGGACAAGGCAGATGAGATCCAGCCAGCCTGAGGATCCTATCTGAGGCAGAACCTGTAGCTGTGTGCCTTGCGATTCTGCAAATGAGTGCTGTCTGTTAATGAGTTGTTAGCTGTAGCAAAGATAATCTTTTTCTTTTTATTCTTGGTCTAAAGCTTTTATTGATTAAGTATTTCTTTCTGCTCTACAGCTGTCAGACCGTTAAAATAGAAGCAAACCCCCTACAATTTCATAGGCTGCTCAGTTTTGAAATGATGAGTACTCTTTGTACCTTTTCTTTAAGCAAGACATTATCCTTGAGTTACACCTGCTGCTCTTTTTCCAAAGGCCTGGAGTAGATCATTGTGCCTATCAAAAACTATTCTTTTGCAGAATAATTCCCTAAAGAATTCCCCTCCTGTGGGAAGGAAGGACTCTATGGCAAGCTGACATTTTATTAATTTATTTGATTAGGATGAACAAGGATTTCATCTGAACCCAAGGGCAATGCTGTTGAAGAGATCCTAATCACTTGCATCTATCCTTTCAACAGCTACAGCTGTGGGTAGGAAAAAGCAGTGCTGCTATAGGTTCACTTTCTTTTTATCTCGGGGTCCAAGCACAATGTTAGTGGTGTTTTCACCCTCCTTGAGCTGAGCCCTAAATTAGATATCTACTGTGGTTTCTGTGTGATTCTCTTTAGATGTATCTTTGCATAATAGCCATGAAACTAATGGTATCTGAATGTACATTACTTGGTTATGGCTTAGTGGGCATCTTTTGTGTATGGAGTGAAAGAAATGCCGGTGTGTTTTGGTGTCTAAACTACTGTTTCCATCCCCACATCAACTAAATATAACCTTTTTCCTGCTGATACATCTCAGAAGATCAGGCCGCCTTGATGGTTTTCTCTTGACTTAGTAAGTCAACAGAGTAGACTCTTTTTGACCAGTGGTGTTAACATCGGGGTGTGCTGGGCCCACTGCATTCAGGTGGAAGGCAGCAAGTCTCTTCCCAGGACTTCCAGCTCGTTCATTCTCAACTGGTCCCAGTATTTTTTGTAACGTGTCTCCAGAAGAAAGTCGGGCAACCTGGTTAGCATTTGTAAGGAATGAGGGGCAGTGAGCAGTTACTGTGTCTTGACAGTCCAAGTAATAACCAAAGACCTTCCTTTTGGCAAAAAGTAAAGCCCCAGGGCCTCCCATCCTGTAGAAGATGGGTCTCCTCTGCATTCTCTTGACCTGTTTTCTCCAGCTCCCAGAGGGTGGTGAGCAAGACTGACAATTTCTTTAGTTAGCATCCACTGAGGCATATTTCCAACTTCCAGTTTGGAGGGGCTTCCCTCAGGAGGGCCATCCTGCAGTACTGCACAAGCAATAAAGTAATAGGAGAAGGATTTCTGCCAGCTTCTGGGCAAGTAAATAATCTCAGGCCATCATAATCATATCAATCTGCAGAAAATCCCTTGAACAAGAAAAATAGTTCTGGTTAGTTCCCTGATGGTGGTGTGATTCTTCATAGAATCATGGAATCATTTCGGTTGGAAAAGACCTTTAAGATCATTGAGTCCAGCTGTAAACCTAAAACTGCCAAGTCCACCACTAAACCATGTCCCTAAGTACCACATCTCCATGTGAATGTATTGTCCATGTAGTTTTTTCCATGCTTACCCCTGCAAAGCCCTGTCATTAGGGGAGTCAGTACTGGTAAAGAGCAGAGGGCTGGCAGTGCCTGCTCTTCAATTTCTGCTGTTGGTGGTGGGGAAAGGTTTAAGGACACAGTTTTTCTGACCATAAAGAATCTGTTGTATAATACCAGGGGAGCATGCACACCAAAAAAGAAAGCCACAGCATGTTTGATGCATCTACAGTTACGCTAAGTCGCTCGGTTTTAGTCTTGTTTAGAGAGGAGCTTCACACCAGAGGAGTTTGTTGGAGGGGCTTTGCCATGTGTGTCAAGTGGCTAATTACAAATCTTTTTTTTTTTTTTTTTTAACAGGCCAAACACAATCCTCAGGCTTCGATTCAATCACTTTGCCACAGAGTGCAGTTGGGACCACTTGTATGTGTATGACGGAGATTCAATTTACGCTCCCTTACTGGCAGCTTTTAGGTAAGTTCCCCTTGGTAAGAGTCTAACTGTACGCAATGATATTTCTTTAACTTGGAGCCTGAATCAAATGTGGCTTCTAGCAGTGTAAATATGTTCCAGTAATCTAAATATATAATACTGCAAATACAGCACATACAGCAAGTGTCCTTTTGTGCAGTCATCGTCAGCATAAACAATTAAGGAGTTGTTTTTGCTTTTACAATGAACAAATCGTGCTACTACACTGTAGCATGTAAGTATTATGTTTTCATTTCCAAATCCTGATTATTTGAGAGACAAAAAAATTATTGTCATCTGGTTGAGCTTGAGATGATTTGTTATGCAGGCTCCTTCTAAAGTGGAAAACTGCCCCATTTATCAGGTTTGAAGATGACTTAAGTTTAACTCATAGTATGTCAATGCTGACAGAAGGCAAAAGCCAGTTAATCAACATTGCAGACATACAGGTCTCGTAGAACTATGTGTATCCTCATGTACCTTAAACTGTAAATTTTTAACCTCTTTGGAACATGTTCAGAAACAACAACGATGGGTCAGACAACCTTGTAAAAACGTGTAAAAGTATCTGTTCTTCTGATGGATGACTGGTATTTGGCTCATCTGTCTGTGGCGAGAGACCAATTTGTGGATGCTGGTTAGCAGTCGACATTTCACGAAGAGACCTAAATATAACTTGTGCATTTATGTACTTTAGTCTTGCAGTGACAAGCACCACCTTATATTTTCTATTCCAGCTGAAATGAGAAAAATAATCTGAAGTTGTGTGTGGAAAAACTAATGGTTCCCTTTGGACTCTGCTTGTTCCAAGTGTCTGATTAACTATTTCCAGAATTAACCTTCTGCTGTGCTTCCTTTCATTTGTGAAATGAAGTTCTAAAAATACTTCATGTTTGTTCTAAAAAATCCTTGTAATCTCTATGAGAGAAGATCAGCATAGGAAAAAAAAGCTGATTAAAAAAATTAAAAACACCGCATGGTTATTTTTTGTCTTCAACTGAAAATGCAGAGTTGTTTTGTAGTGAAAGAATGCTTCCTGTAAACCTTCAGACTACCTGAGCTCAAAACAGRACACACAAATGAATTATTATGTTATTCTCACCGCATCTGAAGAAGAAGAAACCTTCTCTCTCCTAAAAACCTAGAAGTGCAACCTGGAAGCACTCTCCTGGTGCACTGAATTGATATGCAGGAAGAGGAAGAAATGTCATCTTGACTCATAGTCATTTTGCTCTAATCGAGCTAATTTTTAATACGCTGTTGAAAAGGTGAAATGATCATGATTTGTGCCTGCAGTTTCTTGTGTGTTTTGCAAAAATTAATAGGCTTCTTAAATTGAGGTTATAAGTAGTTCACAGCATTAACAATTATGGTTCAGACTTTAAAATCATCTGTAAATCACTAGGAAGTCTGTGCCTGAGGACAAGCAAGCGTGAGCTTAATACAATAACATTTTTGAGGTAGGAAAAAAATTCAATTATTTTTGTAATTGCTGCTTTAGATGACATTTGAATTTCATCTTCATTAGTAGTGAGCTGTGTTGTTCAGTAAACCAAGTTCAGGAATAGCAGATGCTTCTAATTTTGATGAAGTGCAAAAAGCAGCTGTTGAAAAATACCTTTCTCCGATACAAAAATAGATGCATTAGAATTTTTCAAGAGCAGCGTTCATATTTTATCTCTTTTCTTGGCTTATGTTAAATTTTAATATTAACCATAACCATATTGCACTCTTCACTATTTTTGCACTGTGCCAGGGAATTTGCAAGATTGAGCTTTGTACAGTTGGGCACTGTAAACTTTCAGTTTGTTGATAAACACTGTAAATTCCTCCCTCTCTAAAGCTCAGTTTTTGTTACCTTCCTGGCTTTTTACAGCAGTTGCCTGAGCCCTCACTTCCTTCACTGCTCTGATTTGTTTTCTTGACCTTCTGATGCTCGCTTATGTTTGTTCACAATATGGTATTTACCCTGAATATAATAAGA
Organism: Phoebastria nigripes; assembly: GCA_035582835.1. Lineage (NCBI taxonomy): Eukaryota > Metazoa > Chordata > Aves > Procellariiformes > Diomedeidae > Phoebastria > Phoebastria nigripes. Next base: position 1,698,586 of record JAYKAV010003188.1, on the reverse strand, counting down.
TGATCTTGGAAATCCTCAGCACTGCACTACGGAGAAACTTTAAATTGGTTTTATTAATTTTTAACTGTGATAAATATTTGCATAATGCAAACATTTACACAGCGCAAGTGTCTGCATAAACTGTTTACTAAACTCCTTGTAGTCTGAGTGCCCCCAGGGCCGTCCGGTCCTGTACACTAAACTTTTTTTCTATTAAGCAGGGTTAAAAATATCTTTGCTGGTGTATAGTTGTGATCATAGGCAACATGGGACTGTATAAATGTGCTGCTTCAAAAATGCAATAAAAGAAGGTGGAGGAAACAGAAATCCAGCRTGTTCATCTGCAGAATGAAGAAATCTGAAGCAGATAAACTACACTCATCATCTGTGAACTTTGTTGGTTGTGTTTTTAACTTCACCCCATGTTAAACATTTACTGGAGCTGCTTTTGCCCCTTTATTTTCATTTTACGCTGGTCGGTGGGGGGTGTTTTCCTCTTCAAAAACAATCATTCTTTTGCAAGACCTCTGGCCATGGCTCTGCCCTTGGCGCTGGGGGTGAGACCACTTGGAAGCACCTCGCGGTTGCTATCGGGTGCCAGATGGATGGTCGTGGTGGCAGCGCTGGCAGATGGCAGTGGCTGCCCCACGGTCACTTGCTGAGCTGGCTGCTCTGCGGTGCCTCCACGTGAGCTCTTGTACCCACAGAAAACAGGAGCAGCTCACCTTCCTTTTGTTACTTGTGGGTGAATAAGGCACTTGTACACCCAAATTTGAGTCTAGGCACAGAACGTGGGGTGAGTTGGGTTGGAAGGGACCCCGGTCTGACCCCTCACTCAAAGCAAGGACGGCTTCAGAGTGGGATCAGGCCCTCGCTGAAGACCTTGCCCAGCCAAGTTGTGAATTTCTTTTAAGGATGGAGATCTGGTTGATCCTCTGGGCCAGTGGTCCAGCGCTTGACCACCCTCATGGTTAAAAAAAAAAATTAAAAAACCAACCAAACAACAAAAACCCAACAAAAACCAGAAAACAAAAATCTTATACTAATATCTAATCAGAACTTCCTTTGCTGCAGCTTGTGTCTGTTGCTTCATGTCCTTTTTCTGTGAATGTGTCTGGTGCCATCTCCTCTGTAATCTCTCCTTAGGTAGTTGAAGGCAGCAATTGGATTTCTGCCCATCTTCAGCCATATCTCCTGCAGTCTAAACAAACCTCACTCCTTCTGCCTCTCCTCGTACATCGTATGGTTATCCCCCTTCTATTTTTTTCCTTCTATTCCCTCAATTCTTTGCCAGAAATTGTAACCCACGTTGCTGCCATGGGCACATGCAAAGGCACTCTCTTTCTTCTGCTTTGTCCTCAGTGCCCTTCCTGAACTAAACTGCAAACCCTGCTTATCCCCCACCATCGACTTGTCTTACATTGCTTGGAGCAAATGATCAGCTGATAACAGCAGGGGGGTTGCTAACGAGGATTAATTACACTGGGAAAGGTACAAACCATGTTGAGTCGGTACTATTTGTGTTACAAGAGTATCCAGGGGAGCTAATCAACTTAGAGCTGATGTTATATAGATTTATAGGAAGAAGCGGTCCTTGCCTCTGGCACATGTAGGCAGAGAACGAACTGCGGGTGTACGTGCTCCGCGTAAAGGTTGCCCAGAGAGGTGGTAGATGCCCCATCCCTGGAAACATTCCAGGTCAGGTTGGAYGGGGCTCTGAGCAACCTGATCTAGTTGAAGATGTCCCTGCTTATGGCAGGGGGGTTGGACTAGATGATCTTTAAAGGACCCTTCCAACCCAAACCATTCTGTGATTCTATGAAAGAAGATGAAGGGATTGCTTAATGCTTAAGTTTTATTACTCTGTTGGCTTCAAAGCATGCGTTGGGTGACCTTCACTCATGTGTGTAACCAGGTGTTTGCCTATCGACGTTCTCGCCCTCCTCTGATGGAGCTGGCACTCAGCACGTAATCAACTGTCACCTCCCAAATCAGTTTTTATTGTGTCCTGAGATAGGGGATATATTATATTACGACCCTGTGCTGGACTGTGTTGCAATACGGTCATCATGCACACACTCAGTTCATGGAGCAGTCCAGTTGACTTTGTTCTAGCAGCCTGTTGTCTAAGTATTTATTATTTTGCTCTATTTGTTTTCTTTGGATCCACGATAACTTTTAGAGTATTGATTAGAAAAATAAAAAAATCAGTATAATGTGAGGAGCAAATGTATTTGGGATTTTGCTAGAAATGTACCTGCTGAATGATGCTCCCTTGTTTACATTTACTCGTGAGCCTGTCAGTGAGCCAACTGATCCTTTGAATGCGTGAGAATTGATTAATCAAAATGTCTTTGTGGTAGAAAGTAGATTTCTTAGAGAAATGTAAATGCATTGTATCAAAATTGCTTTTGTTCACTAAACCTGTAATCCCCTCCAAAAACATCAAATCAATTTGACGAGATGGACAAAGAGAGTTTCTATTTTAGAGTTTTGAAAGGATAAATCCTCTGAATTAAATCGAGGCCTATAAAAGAAGTTTAGAGCAGAAAGTTTCTTCAGTTCTTCACTTTCTCGGTTCTTTTCTCTTAAACTGTTTCTGATGGACTGAAGAATAAGATTTGTTTTTTCTTTTATTTTTTCATTAATTCAAATATCCTGTACTGAGCTTCACAGGTATTAAACGGGCACCAGACTTTAGGTTTTAAAAAAGGAAAAGGCATTTGCACCATGGCCGATAGCATGGGATGTCTCTCCAGGACTAGATACTAAAATAATGTTTCAACTTTGAAAGTTCTTCTTCACTGTAATGGCAAAAAAGGTGTTATTTCTTTTGAGGCTTTTCAGTCCATCTTCTCTTGAAATATGGCTTTTACAGTCACACTCACCATGTGACATAATCATTAAAAATTACTGAATGGCTCATGAGACACATTTTAAAATGTTGATGGTTTGTCCTTGTTCTGCTGGCTCCGGAAGGAAGAGCATCATGTAAGAACTGAAGAGGTTTTTGGGGCAAGCCCCCTTGATCCGGGGGGGCTCTGCGGGCAGGCAGGCTTTGCCCTGTGCTGGTGCTGCAGCAGCTGGGTCTGTCTGTAGTGCAACGAGGGAAGATGGTTTCAAGAAAAATTGTACTTTGGGGTGTTGCCAGCTCTCAATAATGAGTTTTGTTTGTTTGGGTTTTTTTATTTATTTTTATAAGTGTCATTGTAATTGCTTTGTTTCTTTAAAAGTCCATGTTTGGGAGTCATCTTGCTGCACAAGAATCTTAGCTTTTCCTTTAAGAAAATCAATTTGGGATGTCTCCTTATTTTCACCCCTCCTTTTGTATTTTTTGGCATTGATTTATTTTTAGTCTCTTGTAATTTCTATTTTTTTTTTTTTTTTTTTTTTTTTTTTTTTTTTTTTGTTTTTGTTTAGTTTTACGCTTGTAGTTGTGAGTATGCTGATGTGCAGGGACTGTTTTTTAATAAGGGAGAAAAGGTGTCATTTTGTATACGTGTGTCCAGATGGGTCAAAGTATTTAAAAATTAGGAGAAGAGCATGGTTTCTCATTGCATTTCGATAGATTGAGAATCCAATATACTACCAATGTTTTGGTATCACCTTTATCCTTTCAGTTCTCTGTGGTCTGTACTCTGTATTTTCTCCTTTCCTTTCGTGGCTCCCACCTTCTTCCTTTTTGACTGTTTTCTGCTCAGTAGCATCTCTGATGCTTTTGATCTCTGCCACGCTGGCAGGTTGTGTCTCAGGAGAAAATGATGAATACCGTGACACTTGCATAGCAAATCAAGGAAAAGTAATAGAGGAGATGCCCTTCATTTTAAATAATTCCCATTTTTCTATGGTGCAGGGGAGAGAGCAAGGCAGGCGGTGTGTGCAGGGCAATAGAGAAGTTGGGTCTCCTGGGTATTGTTTTTCAGTCTGCCACTGACTCTACAAATCCAGCGCACAGAAAATAGCTGTTTCAGAGCGAAACAGAGGTTTGCCTTTCAACGCCTAAGAAATAGTGTCATTGGCAGCTTAGCTGAGTAGGAGTATTTATTTTCTTTGGAGTAGTGATTATTGCAAAATGTTTTGAAATCTTATAAAAAGAAATAGAAGTGGTACATTGTGAAATAGGCTAATCTTGGCCAGAGTCGAGTCTGAGAGATTCTGGACTGTAGTTTAAAGGAAGTTTTGCATGATCTTTTGTCATTCTGATTCTGCCTACTGGATTTTTTTTCATGGCAGATAATGTAAATTCTGTTTGTGCTGGTTTATTTAACGTGATGCTGTGCACACACAAATTTATTCACGGTTTTTAAGGTTCGACCTTTCAAGGACCTTCTCGTTATCGTTGTGTTGTGTTCTCTTCATGGCTTTCTCTGAACGAAATTACAATCTATCTATTCAGTTTCATCAGGCTGTTTTAAACTTGTGTAGGTGGGATAATGTCCTCTTTAGTGTATTTACATACGAGTCATGAGAAAAAGATGGAAAGAAGGGAGAAAGCAGGAGACCTGGTGAGAGCGTCTGCTATGGAGGTACCTGCGTTCTTCCCAGACAAATCCCAAAATCGAGATTTCTAAGAGAAAAGAAATAATTGTCCTGTGCTAGTCCTTTTATTAGGAAAGGTTATTGGGGGGGGATTTTGTCTTCTCTCACTACTGCTATTCACTCTGTACTTTCTGTTCTTTGCTGCCGTTGTTTTCCCCGCTCCAGGGCTTTCCAGTTAGATTGCCCTGTAATATCAGTGATAGGTGCTGCAAGAATAAGGCAGAAGAAGAATAAATCAGAACAAAGGAATTTCCTCTTGTCCCTGAGCTGTACTTTGCCCTACCCTGAACTATATTCAGATGTCTGTTTTCCTGTGGCGGAGACATACCGTCCTGCAGTTTGCATTACAAAGGAAAACTATGAACTAAATAGCAAGGAGAAGTTTATTAGACTTTTTGTTCTTTGATGTTTTGGGAGACAGTCTTTTGGGAGAGATCATCTTCGGATCAGGAGTCTCAAATTTTAGAATGAAACAGGCACCTCTTACAGAGAAAAAGGCAGTGAATTTTGCCTTTTAATCCCATATCCTTGAGATCTGAAAGAAGAAAAAATAATTGGCTTTCTCACAAGGAAATATTTATTGAGCTACATATCAGCAAATGTGCTGGAGTTGTTTAGCCAAAACATGGGATCAGGTTACTGCGTTTTTATGGTATGTTGGTAAAATGAAGGATATCTTTTCGTCCACAGTAAGACTTGTTGTGCAGAAAGGGCTGTTGCACAGTTTGCACGTTTACCCCGCCGTAGGTAACATGTTCATCTGTTACTCTTGGTGTGAACACCCCCAACATCTATAGCAAAAGCTTTTGGAAAGGATCACTGGGTGTCTGTGTTATTCTTCGAATGCACCATTGTATTGTATTGCAGGGACAGGAAAATTCAGGTCACAAAAAACTGCTTTACAGGCGATGTGAATGGGTTGCTGTGGATAGCTGTGAGTGTTTTCCTCGGGTGTAGAAACTCATTTACCCTGTCCTAGGGAACTGTCTTCAAATGCATTGGCTTTCTGTTCCGAACAGATCTGAAAAGAGGAGAAGTAAGTTCTTTTCAGGGGGGAAAATTCTTTTCATCGTTGCTTTTTAGTCGATGGTGCCCTCGGATATTCAGAAGTCGCAGGGCACGAAACCAGGCTCGGCTGCTTTCCCAGGAGAGCTGCTGCCTGCCTGCAGCCCCGGAGCGGCCTGAGCTGCCTTCGGTTCCCTGCCCAACACGCTCCTCTCTGGGGTTTGGAGTCTCTGCTTGTCAAGAAGCTTCGACTTAGCCTTTGAAAATAGGACTGAGGTTGGGGGAAAGATGGTTCTCTACAAGAAAATAACAGCTGACTATGAATAGGTGGTGGTAGACAATGCGCTTTGCTTAGATAAAGGCTTTTAAAAAAATAAATTCAATAGACTTCAAATTTATGCTTCCTCTTATGTCTTTTGTATGAGGGAGGAATTGACTTCTTTGTTTTGTTGTTGCCAGGCTTCTGTTAAAAGAAGAATAAACATTCCCTTTCAGAGACAAACCATTTTGTGCCATAGGTAAATAAGTAGTAGTTACTCTTCTCAGGAGACATTTAGTCTCCTTTCCAGCTTTCTCCAGGTATTTTGGCAGATCATTATATAAATTTGTACTGTGTCCAATCTCAAATACTGTAAATAGTCTTGCCCACCATCCTCCCTTCTCTCCACCACCCCTGGAAAACTAAAAGGCTGGAGGATCTAGCAGAAAACCTGGAAGGGTGTAGAGAAACAGCCAGAGGCGACCAGAAGTGTGAAGCAATGAATGAGGTGGGAATAGTGAGTGTGACAGCCTTTTAGGACAGAAAAGACAACAAATGTGGATATGATGAGTCGGATGGAATTTTATGAAAGAGTGAGTGGCGGGAAGATGGTGAGTAAGGGTGATTGTACTTATTTCTTGTAGTGGAGGAGCCCAAGAGGCATTAGTGGATGGTCAGGCAGAGGATGTAAAGCGAGCGTAGGAAGTCCTTTCTCTGCTGTTGCGGAGTTAAATTGTCGACCTCCCTGCTGCAGATTTTCCAGGTGAAAAGGGTATAAACGGTTGAGAAAGGAATTAGATAGAAGCATGGATGAATGGTTTATTAAATGTGCTGACTTGGGTGCATTCTCCAGGTCAAAGCACCTGAACTGTGGGTTTCTGGAAGCTGGATAACACATTGCCAGAATGCTCTGTACTTGCTTTATTTGTCACAGTCTTTCCCAAGCATTTGCTGTAGCCCATAGTCAGGAGGAGATACTGGGCTCCGCAGCTTTTTAGTTTGGCTTGGTACAGCAGGTTTTATGCTTTTGGGACAGACTAATTTCTGTTTTCACATATGCCACCTTGTTTTAGGAATGGGTCCTGTTTAAATCATGGCAGAATAATATTGGAGGGAAAGTAGGTTTTTGGTAAGAATAACTGGAATTCTAGACAGCTCAGGTTTACTCAGGTTAAACACTTTTAATATACATTTATCTTTCAGAAGAGCCAAGTTGATTATTTCAGGGTTTTCTATTTGCATTCCTTTCTGCAGCCATTCCTTCTTGTAGACCAAAGTCGTGCATCTTGAGGGCAGCAGTAATGCTACTCTCTGTAGCCTCAATATCCTAATTTGTCTGCACTCCTTGGTCAGTAACATAGTCACTGTATGGCAGATAATTAAGCCAAGCAAGAGGGCTTAATAAACTGGTCCCTGAAGAATGAGATTTTATCTTTCTGAGAGGGTCTTGAGGGTTCTTATGCCTTTGAGAATGGGGTTGTTTTGAGGGTTGGTTGAGTACGCATACTCACAATGTCGAGACTTTTTTTTGAATGTTTAAGGAGTTCTGTTGAAGAAAAACAATCGGATAACACTGCGCTACGAAAATGATCATTACTTTACACAAATTCATTATACTTCAAATAGCTGCAAATAAATACCTTGTGTTTCAATTGTTTTATTAATACTGATGCATTTACTATTGTTGCTTTGCTCCCTTTTATTTCACTTCTAACATTGTTTTTCTTTTCCTTTTCCAGTGGTCTTATTGTTCCTGAGAAAGATAGCAATGAAACAGTACCAGAAGTTGTGGCTACTTCTGGATATGCTCTTCTGCATTTCTTCAGTGATGCTGCCTATAATTTAACAGGGTTTAACATCACATATAAGTAAGTAGTACCACTCTAAAGCGATGTTGCAGGTTGAGCAAAAGGAGGTTTCCTCTTTTCTCAGTTTTGTCTTGAAATAAGCAATTGCCATTGAAGCATGTAATTATGAGTAGATACTTGAATTTAGATTTTATCTTTATTATACCCTTGCAACGGCTAATAACTGTAATGTGCTCAGCATTAACTTCAGTTGTCAATTGTAAGCGTGGGCAAATGTTTGCTCAAAAAGACATCATATTATTTATTTTATGTTATTAGACCTATTTGATCATATTCAGTCAACCAGAATTGATGTATTTTGTGCATGTGTGTGCTTTTCTGCATTCTGCAGAGATATTTCTGCACAAACATGCTTTTGCATAAGCACACACGTTTCACTTGGGACACTGGACTGTACCTACTGTTGAAGATCCTCAAGCAGTTTTCTTTGGGATGCTCTTTCTTATTCAGTCCTTAGATCGAATTGCTTAATCTGGCTCCTCCTTAGTCTGGAATGGTTTTGTTATGTTCTTTGGTTCATATTTTAAGTATTATAGGTGGGTGCTTTCTGTTCGCTAACATATATTTAGTCCTCATTGGTAAGCTTTTTAAAAATAATTCCAGGGTAATCCCTAATTCATCGACTGCTTTTAAAAAGGTTTTGTTTTGAAGTAAATGATCTCAGTGTGGACATACTAGCGGAGATGGAATTTCTTGCTTCTGGTGGGGATCATGGGCTTTGAATTTTTTGCTCCTACAGATACAAATTACGTTTGTGCTGCACTGGGAGATCTTAATTTGGGTGTAACTTGCAGAAGTTATCACCTCTCTTTCAGAAAAATCAGCTGCAAAATCCTTGGTCGTAACTTTTTGCAAAACTGAAAGTTTTCCTTAAAATGATGTGCTTAGTTTTTGAATACTAGTCTTGGTGCTGTCATCCTTATTAAGCACTTAAATATACAGTGGATTCTTTGAAAAATGTGGGACATCCAGCACCCTTTGAAAGCTCCAGAAGATGAGGAGCCTTTGCAAAGGTACTTGAAACATAGCCGCTGAAGCGGTAGCATTTTCAAAGTCTGGCTGATACCATAAACCATGACACCATCTACCGCCGGCTGTTGGTATTGCGCCATCGCAATACAACGGAGACATTCTCATAAAGAATAACCTGCCTTTTTAAAGTTCTGTTAAAGATATTTTAATATTTCTTTAATTCTTCCCTTTCTGGATCATTTTAAACAATTTTCAGGTAGTGTTTTGTTTCTTCTATGTGTTCTGGTCGTTAGGTTTCCTCTTAACATTTTTGCAGAGGGTAGATAAAAGGGTATATTTATTTCTTTTCAGTTTAACATTCTTTATAGTTACTACTGGACATAGGTACTCAACAAACACTTGTGAAATTATGGTCTTGGAGCCGGTGACTCCACCTGTCACATGACAGTGAGAATATTGGGTAGTAGTCCCCATCTGTGAGTTATACTGGTTGATACACCAGCAAAAACTGGAATTTGGAAGTGAATAGGGTCTCTGAATTTGGATCTTCACCAAGGATGTATCTGGTTTTGCCTCAGCTACATTGCAGATATTATAAAACCAGAAATTATTCAAAACGGGCACATCTTTGGCTTCGGATTCATCTCGAGTGTGTTCCCTTGGTAAGCAGATCCCAGAATAGCACTTAATTGTGAGTAGTTTAAGTATAAATTGCGCAGACACCACAAAAGCCTTAAGCGCTGATTAAATTCTTCACTTACTGTTGGGCGTTTTAAGGCAATTCATTTGCATTAAAAATGGCTAAAAATCATATTGATAATTTTTCGGAGGAGTTGTAAGTTTAACTCGTTAAGTGAGGCAGCCCTGTAGATGATAGAGAACAAATCTCTAGAGGTCCATCACATCAGGTTCTGGATGAGTGGCTCTGGTTGGTTTGTACGTTAACAAACAGCTGTATTAACTTTTGTTCAACATCACTCTTGTATTTGTTACTAAGAGGTACAGCTTGGGAGTCTGTTTCATTACCAACAAATCTTCTTTCCCTGATGTTTGCAGTTTCAATATGTGTCCCAATAATTGCTCCGGCCGAGGAGAGTGCAAGCTCAATAACAGCAGCAACGCTCTTGAATGTGAATGTGCCAAATACTGGAAGGGAGAAGCTTGTGATATTCCCTACTGCACAGATGATTGTGGGGCGCCCGAGAGAGGGCATTGCAACTTTAATGATACTAAGGCATGTTTGTGCTCTGCAGACTGGCAAGGTACGTCTCCTGATTAATATGGAGAAGCTCTTGGATGCCTTTTCTATGTATGGCTCTTGCAGTTTAATTGGGAGTATTTGAGAATGTTCTGCTTGACAAGTATTAGCATTTTGACTAGGAACAGAGTATCTAGGTTTTCATATCAAAAGATCATACTTCATTTGTAACAAATGCTTTTAAAAGCAACTATGCTACCATACAAAGCAGTACCAACCTGTTGTGTGCAGGCATCAGATGAAAACTTTGAACCTCGTTCCTGTGCACCTACAGCAGATTTGAGCCTGGTGGCAGTAGTTAACCTGTTTCAACACACAAAATGCCTTGTTCTCATGTCCAGGTATGCTCGTCAGCCGTGTCAGTCTTAGCAATAGTTTGGACCAAACATGTATGTTTCCTTTGCAAAGATGCACTGATGTGGAAGACTTAGTCTTATATGAAATGCAACCAGCTACAGCACTGGCAGCACCTGCTACCACCACTCAGCTATGCTGCAAAAACAGACAGTCTGTTAGGCACTGTGGAAAGAATCCACGTTAGCAAAATGAGCATCCTAAGGAGAATGCACTCAGTACGGAGGTTAGCACGTCTGCCTCTCAGATATAAAACCAGCCACAGGTAATATACTTCAGGGCTGGAAGACCACATCTGCTTATGCAGTGCAGTGCTTCCTGATGCTTTTCTGGAGCCTGGTTGTGCACTGACAGAAAAGGTGGGCTCATGTTTGCTCAATTTTTAGCCTACCCCTCTTTTTTCCCTGTCTTTCATCTCTGTAGCAGTTTAGTGTGTAGGGGAAAAAAAAACCCAAACCAAAACAACCCACCAAAAAAAACCCCCAAAAGCCTCAAAACAAACCATAGCAGAATGAGATGCAAGCTGCACTCCCCTTTCTTATTCTGAAGCTTTTTTACATCTGAAAATGGTCACTCTACCTCAGAAACCAGGAGTTTTTCAAGGGTGATAAACCAGATTCCAGTCTGCTTTCCTGAACTGGAGATTATTGCTGGTAGAAACTCGGCAAGAATGAGCAGATGCTGTCTCTTACAGTCAAGACCATAACTCTGTTACAGAGTGATTCACTTTTATGACTGCCTAAAGGCTGTCCTGATAAACCTATTCCCTTTTCAAGGCTTGAGCCTTTTCAGCAGGTTCTGTGCTCTGTGTTGTCTGTAGTAGCCCTGTGCGTGTGGATGGTTGTCACTGGGAAGAAGGGAGAGCATCCATGCAGGTTTTTACTTTGCTGAGACCTTGCTGCTTGCTGCTCCTCTTCTGCCACACCGTGGGGAATGGTGAAGGGAAGCCTGGCAGTGAAAAAGTTGGTTTAAGAGCAGCAGAAATACAGGAAAAAATAAGAAGTGAACAATTCACAAAAATGTATTGCTGAGAAGGAGAGGAATGAAAAGAGGGAAAGATAGCCGTAGATCCTTGGGTTTTTATAGCATGCTGCTGAGCAGGTCTCCTGAAGCTTTCACAGGTTGTGTTGGGGCTTCTGTGGGCACATGGTAGCTAGATAAGTGCTGGAAGATACCCTCTTAGTGTGAAGTGGGAAGGGGTCTGCACCGTTCCCCCCTATAATCACAGCGGGGGAGAACAGAGCAGAGTGTCTGCTTTGCTGCATCACTAATTCATCTAGTCTGGAACTGCTTTTTAGTTCTGAAAACAATTTTAAATTTGAAGTATGTGGTTACCCTTGGGAGACTGCACACCAGGTCCATCACAGATTGCTGGTGTGGGCAAGGAAACGAGGATCACRGCTTTCACCTGTTACCTGGCCATGCACCGTCTTTGTCACCTGTGGTGCAGGATATTGACCTCCAGCTGAAATACAGGCTTTGGAAGAAATCAACTTAATTTTCAAACCTTATTTTCCCAGGTCCTGGCTGTTCAATTCCTGTTCCTGCAAACCAGTCATTTTGGACCCGGGAGGAATACTCTCTTCCAAAACTTCCTAGAGCATCTCACAAAACTGTAATCCATGATAATAAAATGTGGATTGTTGGAGGCTATGTCTTCAATCATTCTGACTCTCAGAAGGTTTTAGCGTGAGTATAAACCTAGATAATAAAGTCTAAGTAGAGGAACTTAGATTTGAGAATTATTTTTAGAAAATGCCATCTGACATGCTGTGCTTTGGCCTACGCTCTATCTCCAGGGGAAAACAGCAGTAATAAAAACTTAGACTCATGTTTGAGATGTGGGAAAATGCTGCTAAGGGGTGCTAATTTTGGAAAAGAAAAAGCGTGATGTTCCTGATGTTCAGTGCATTTTCGATTCATCTGCTTCTGACAGCATTTAACTATTCACTATATATTTCTAGGCTAGCTTCTAAATTATAATCTGGCCTCATCTTCCAAGAGGATGGTTTTGCTTCAGTGTTGTTAGCCCTTCTTTATGTTATATCTGTGCGACTTCAGAGTGTTTGGCTCCTTAATACATACTGATTACTGGGCATGTTTATGCATAGTGGATGGAATACCAAACAGGGAGTGGCATTTAGAATGATGACATTTATGCAATTAGTTGAGGAGATTTAACAGGAACTAAGATATCAAATAATAATTGTGTACCTCACAGAAATCCCCCATAAGAAACATTTCAGGCTTCCTCTTGAGCTTGATAGTATTTGGGCAGATCTAGGCAAAAGCTGGATTTTTTCCCAGGGATACCTGCATACCTTGCTTTCATGGACCTAAGCGAGAGCTGTGTGTTCTGCACTCATGTCCAGAGGTAATAGTTCTTGTGTGGGAAATAAAGAAGAGCTGAAAATGCACACTTGGTTGTAGAATAGTTGCTGACTACTTCCGCAATTTACTTTTTCAAAGTCATGCCTGATTTTTCAACAGATACCCTGTGGCTTCATTGAACACTTTCTCAGAGATGATTTTATCTTATAAGGCTGTAAGCCTGGCGAGTATAGTTCATTCTTTTATCTAAAAAGCCACAGGCCATTTTCAGCACAAAGGGTTTATCTTCTTTCAAGTTCACAGAAAAAATACACTTGAATGACAAAGACATAATTAAAAAAATGCCTTTTAAACACTGGCAGGTTGTTTGTTTGGGTTTTTTTATCAAGTAGTTGGAACTCAGCTTAGCGTAAAGTTTTTCTGCTCTTTTGGATGGGTCATGTGGTGTAAGTTGTCATGGCTTAATAGACAACACATTAGCTCTTGGTTTTGCATGGGAAAGAAAACTCAGGGTAAAGCAAATCAATCCGTGGATGTTAAGTAACAAAGCAGGCTTGACTGGATTTTTTTAATCCATAAGTAGTCTGTGCATGCTTTGTGCATGCTGAAATCTTGGTATCTAGGACTTTTTTAAAATAACATAATTTCCCACAAATCCTGGAAAGGATTTTTCTCGACTTTAATATCTACTTCTTGGGAGATTAATTCAATTTTTATTACACAGGTATGATCTTATTTCTGAAGAATGGCTTCCACTGGACAACACTGTGAACTTAGTAGAGATGAGATATGGTCATTCGTTGGCATTACATAAGGTAAATTCAGCACTGCAGACTCACCTCCCGGCTGATTTCTTCCTCCTCTCCCCCTACGCCCACCCCTTTCCACAGATCAGTCTTGCTTTGGGGGAAGCATTTCTCCTTCAAAGGCTTGTCTGTGGAAATCACAGTCTGTATAATTGTACTCCCGGGAGTCCTTGGACTGGTGTCCTAGGAAGTCTGTGGTTCCTTTGTTTGTGTGTTCCTTCTTTGCCCTTTTCTCAGAGATTTTAAGGCTGACTAAGGTCAGTGAGCCCGTTATTTCCTCCTTACTGTCTGTGCTTGCAAGACATGCCTGAYGGCTAGGGTTTGCTGGAGTTCAGCTGGTTCCCCAACTGCCTTTTGCGTAGACCACATAAATATTTTTATGAGCTCCGTTGTCCAAGGCACCAAAGCAGAGCTGGTGAATTAGGGATTTTTGGAGCCTGCTCTGCTTCTGCAGTAGACCCGTGAATCTATTTTTCCAACATCTGAAACGGCAAGTGGGTTTGACTGTTTCTTACCTCATTTCTCACCTGCATGCCTTGCTGTGGGTGCAGGCCACGTGAGAGCAGAATGGCAAAGCCTTTGAAAAGGAAATGAGCTAATCCTTTACTGACCTTTGGTTTTGGAATGTTAATTAGCTCATCACAGTGCAAGCCTATATAAAGCATAATTATAAACACTTGAAAAACTCCACACAGCACCGTTCACAAACAGAACACTTGAAGAACCTGAGAAGGATGGAAATTCCTACCTGCGAGGGCTCGATGCACATTCTGCAAATAACTGTTCAAAAGTAGGGTATGATCCAAAAGAAGGATCGCATCCAAAGAAGGGCAGCGGAGCTGGTGAAGGGTCTAGAGCACAAGTCTGATGAGGAGTGGCTGAGGGAACTGGGGTTGTTTAGTCTGGAGAAAAGGAGGCTGAGGGGAGGCCTTATCGCTCTCTACAGCTACCTGAAAGGAGGTTGTAGCCAGGTGGGGGTYGGTCTCTTCTCCTAAGTAACAAGCAATAGGACGAGAGGGAATGGCCTCAAGTTGCGCCAGGGGAGGCTTAGATTGGATACTAGGAAAAATGTCTTCACCGCAAGGGTTGTCAAGCATTGGCACAGGCTGCCCAGGGAAGTGGTGGAGTCCCCATCCCTGGAGGTATTTAAAAGACGTGTAGACATGGTGCTTCGGGCCATGGTTTAGTGGTGGACTTGGCAGTGCTAAGTTAACGGTTGGACTCGATGATCTTAAGGGTCTTTTCCAACCTAAACGATTCTACGATAAGTGGGTTTACCATCAGTGACGGGCAGTGGTTCTCAGGAATTTCCCAAGAAGCACCAGGTATAGTAGAGAATTTCCCTTTCCAAGGTTACTGCCTTGTCAGTGGGGAAACAGGGCTCCACTACACACTTTGGTGGATTCATGACTGACTCTGAGATGCCTGGAGAAACCCACAAAGGAAACTGGGTAGAGTTTTGGAACTTAGCTCTTACAGGGTGATTAATAAAACCCTGTCTAACTATCCTGGCTCCCTTCTTTCCAAAGGGTCCTCATTTTTTGTCAGTGCGTTAACTTGGAAGACTGCCTTTCTTCCCAGCTATCTTCTGCTGTTTGCATTTGCAAGCTATGGGAGGGATTCAGCTTGCTTATTAAATCACCTGACTTCAGATGCCTAACTTTGGGTGCCTTTGGGAGCCTCTGAGCTCCGTGTATAGTGAAAACTAGTCAGTACAGATAGTGAAATCTGGAGAGCAGGTCAGCTCACCCAAAAGTAGGCACACCTTCCCTGCTTTTGCTCAGTTGAATTATTCTCCAGGCTTCACTATATTTTATATATATATATATTTAGACACTCAGCTAGCATACAGGCACCTAAATTTTGATGTCTGTCATCTGAAGGTTAATCCTGCCCCACGCACCCCTTCCCCTCTGTACCCTGATGTAGGTTGAATTGTGTGTGTTGAAGGTATTCTGACATTACGGACTTGGGTACAAACCCTGGCAGTCATGGTTGCTTTCATATCAAATGTGACTGGTGAAGGAGATATGTTTCTCCTTGAGAGAGGAGAAAAACTTAGGCTGAGAGAAGATAAAGTATAACACCTTCATTACTTACATTATTAGCTGTTTTCTAAATGCCAAACTTGTTGGTCTCATTTTAAATCTAACTTCTTTCAGGATGATATATACATGTATGGTGGAAAAATAGACGCGACGGGGAATGTGACCAGCCAGCTGTGGGTGTTCCACATTCCCACCCAGGACTGGGCTCAAGTGACACCGAAAGCCAAGGAGCAGTATGCTGTTGTGGGCCACTCGGCACACATCGTCACCCTGCAAGACGGCAGTGCGGTCATGCTTGTCATCTTTGGGCACTGCCCTCTTTACGGGTATATCAGCAATGTCCAGGAATACAACTTGGGTGAGTGGGGCCCTACCTACCATTGGCTTCAATTTTAACAGTTGGTTTGAAAATTATTTAAATGATCCATATTCAGATAGCAAAACAAAGACAGATATGTTCTTCTCCTCCTATTTATATTTACGAGAAGTTCAATCTAACTTCCAGTGTTTGTATAACGTAAACAGTGAGCAGGCAGCCATGTACCTCCAGCTTTATACAGCTTGTTAGGTCCCAAAGACAAAAAAGCTGTAGTTGAGGGACAAAGCATGATATCTGTGGGACAATTTAAATTAATTTTCCTCTCTCCCTCTGACAAAGCAAACACTTTTGAAATTATTTTTGTATCCTGCAAATACAAGAATGGCTGTAACAATTCAGACCCAAGTATCCACTTAACCTGATACCCCTGTTTCCAGTAGTGGTGATTAGGGAATGCTTAGGGGAACAGGGAATGAGTTTCTGGATTTCTATTTGCCCCATATTTCTGGGAATAGTCCAAACTCTGACTTCAGGATTGAGAGATTTCCAGTATCATCAGCGAAGTGTAGGAAGCTCTCCAGATGAACTGAACTTCTACCTAACTTAGCCGCTCTGAAGTGGCTCTTTGGAGGCATGTCCCTTGCTCCACTGACCAGGTAGAGAACATAGTTCAGCACAGGAAGTTCACAACGTGAATGTGCTGGTTATTGTCAGAAATAGTGGCCCTATCTGCACTTTTCGACCTGTTATCCTTGTCCTGCAGTCATCCTGATCCAGAGGATCTACTGGAGCCTGCTCTGGTTCGCTGGTGTCCATATGAGTGAGCTTTCTTCCTCTAAGAGAAAGCTAGAGAAAACCAGGATGTGTGGGGCAGTGATTTGTTTTTCTACTGTTCTGTTTTCTCCCACGTGTGATCTTGCAGGCTATTCAATTCCTTTGCCTTGTGTCTGCCTGATCTGCCCTGGAGTTAGGAAGCCTGCATAGGGTTTCATTCTGCACTTGCTAGAGAGATTTGGTGTGTAATTTAGCRTTTTTGTTTTAGTTGCCATTGTATTATGTCTGAAGTGCTTCAAACCAATGTTATTTTAGTGAGTGAGATATAGGACCATTAATCACATATTAGTTTTTAACTGCAGTGTAGTTCACAGTCATACTTAACTTGGCTTCAGTGCTGTCTGACTTTATATACATATAAAATAAAAGTGCTCTTGGGTACCATTCCAAATCAAGCCATGGTGCTGGCATTTTCATGTCATTGAAATGCAGTGTATTATTTCTGTACTTTTTATCTCTCATTTACTTAGCTTGTCTGCAAAATGTAATAAATGACTGTAGAAGAGATGTTTCTGGTCTAATTAAAAATACTTGACAATACTACTTGACAACAAACTCCTTGAAGGAGAATATTTTTGGATATGAAGTGATAGAGACAGTGTCTAGATCTGAGTCAAGGGAAACCCAATTTGTTTCACCACCAGATTTGTTGATAAGTTATTAATGGAGATAAATTAACCATGTTTTATCACTCACATTTTTCATTTCTCAGCCACAAATACATGGAACATTTTACAGACGAGCGGAGCTTTGGTGCAAGGAGGGTATGGTCACAGTAGTGTTTATGATCCAAATACAAGATCAATTTATATCCATGGAGGTTACAAAGCATTCAGTGCTAACAAATACAGGCTAGCAGATGACTTGTACAAATACGAAGTTGATTCCCGTATGTGGTAAGTAGTTCTTCCTCCTGTATACCACCCCGTCATTTTTGTTTGTAGTGTACAAAAGGGTGGGGTATTTGTTAAGGGTATGGCAGTATGTAGTTACCTGCATTCAGGATAGATAGTGTGCTCTTGTATCTGTTATTTTTATGTCCCTTTATGAATAGAGAATCGTATAATCACATATAATCAAGGCTGTGAACGAGCCAAGAAATCCATTTTAATCTATTGTTGTATTAAAGCTGAAAAGAAATATATTTAATGGGATTTTCTTGCCAGCAGTACAGGCTATGCATATGAGTGCAGTTGCTGCAGTCAAGTGAGTGATAATTCAGTCTGCAGTTAAGACTGCAAAAGAATTTCTATTATAACCCCATTTTCTTCTGGCTCTCTAACTGCTTGAAACGTTCATTTCTTAAGCTGAAATCTTCTGTGATTTGTTTCTGCCCRAAGGTGAGTTTTATTTAAAAGCTATAGCAAAACTTCACAACTTTGAGCTATAGAGGTGAAATAAATTTTCCTCAATTTTRTGTTTTTCTTAAGGATGTTTTTAAAGGCTCCTGACAAAAAGGAGACTATCTTTTGAATTAACACATGTAAATTTGAGTCACCATGTTGCCTTTTTTTGAGAACTTAAAATAGCTTGTATTTCTGCAACAACTGTTCGTGAGTCTATACTGATGAGTAAAGTAACTAGTGACYAGTTTCCAAAACCCTTCCTTCCTGCTCCGTTGTACATGCAGTAATAACCACGCTTCCTTTCTTAGTTCATTTGATCCTCCTTAGTTCAGCTGTGGAGTGGGCAAATCTGGCTGAATAGGCAGAAAATGTCACAAATGTGACAGTATTCTTCCAAACTGCTGCAGCACCAACTTCCTTTGTCGCATTTATTTTGTCAGTCTYGTGAGGACTGTCAGAGCAGGCGAGCAGTTGCCTTGCAGCGAGGCGCGTAGGAGTGTCTGCTCATCTTTATCTATACTTTTTTTGGTGCCATTGACTCCTTTTTTGTTCTTCGGTAATTTAGGCCCTCTCTCCCTCTTGTGATTTCATGGAAGAGCAAAAAAGCAGTCCCCTTTATTTTGGCAAGCGTGTTTCGCCCCATGTTCCTTCTGGTGTTTCAACTGGCAGCTTCACAGTCTAACGCTGTAGCCCTGGCAGGGACAGAGTAATGCTCAGAAAGCCCCTGTGAGCTGCGATACCGCTGCTCATGCATTAGGGATGGGTCCCTGGTCCAGGTTGTTGATATACCATTTGCTGAATATTTCGTTGTGAAAGTCTGGGCTTCAGTGCGAGCTGCGTTTGGGATGCTGCTGTTCTGCAGAACTGGTGTGACAGTCTGCAAACAGTGGCACCGCTGCCTGCGACACAGATGTGGCTGCGTCAGGGTTTTCCTGCAATCCCACCCTCTCAAAATAATAGGGCAATTCTACTAAAGGGTGACCCTGCCTGTGTGTGCAGTGCCATTAATGATGCTGATTAAAGGTGAGGTCAGTGGCTAGTATGACTAATGCTTCCCATGATTTAGTCATAGATGAGGCGTTGAGTTTTGCAGTTATTAAGCTGTAGGGCTCTGTTATCAGCAGCTGCATAGATTTCCTTAAAATTGGTTTGTTAGTTTTGAGCAAGAGATGATGCCCAGTTTGAAAGAATTCTTTAGGTTACTATAAAATCAGAGGTACTATAAAATATGGGAGTCCTCCCAGGCAGCGTCCATATCAGCAGGTTTAGCTGACTATGCTCAAAAGCGCAGTTAGTGTGAAAACTTGATAATCCCTAGGGAAGGAATTGATGGTTTTAAGATCCATAGCTTTGGAAAGAGGCTTTCATAGATATATTTCTCCTATAAATTGGCAAGCAGATGGGAAGATGAGAGAATGAAATTACAGGAGGAATTGAACAGTCTGGAAAGGAAGTTGTTAAATATCTCATTAGGAGAAGTAGTTAAATGCTATCTCCCCCCTGCTTCCCTGCAGCCCCGAAACCTTCTTCAACTTGGATTTATGGATTGTTTTGTCTTTGCCAGGTACTAATCAGTTTCATTAATACATATGTTTTTATTTCTGAAGGACAATTCTTAAAGACAGTAGATTTTTTCGCTATTTGCACACGGCTGTGATAATGAGTGGTACCATGCTGGTGTTTGGAGGAAACACGCACAATGACACCTCCATGAGCCACGGCGCGAAGTGCTTTTCTTCAGATTTTATGGCATATGATATTGGTAAGTTCTTGCAGAAATAATAATAAAAAAAATTCTTGGATATTAAAAAAGAGCTGTCTTCAAGAAGACTAATTTACATGCTGGGTATATTATACCAAAGCATACTGCAGAAAAACGTATAATCAGGAGAGGCTCATTTAGCCTGCTACATATTACCAAGCAAATGAGCTGGTGCAGTGATTTCTAGGCAAATACAGCAGCAGTTATTTGGTCAACAGTTTATACACAAACTTGGGCATTAAAAATTATTTCTAAAAAGGAAAGCATATTGTTCTACCGTCTCAGCCATAAAGCTATCCTGATATTTTGAGTGTGTTTTAATCTATGACTTATCAAAAATGCAGGCTGTTAGGACAGTTAAAAGCACTGGACCCTGCTGAAGCTCAACTTGTATGTTGCATGTTCTTGTTTTAACTGCAGGCTGGCTGACTTGTTTGGCTATGCTGTTTGTAATGTCAGTTTGTTTATATGTATGCTTTTTAAGCATAAATATCCCCATAAGCACTACTTAACAATAAAGCCAAACGATTAGATTTTATTTGGAAGGATTGGGTTTTGATGAGTTTGAATAGCCAGAAGAGGGCAGCATTTATTTGTGAATTGGGAGTCCAGAGGCGATGCATTTAAGAAGAAAAGGAGAAGAAATTATATAAAAGAAGGTGCATGCACATCCAGATAATTCACACTGAAGAAAAACACCATTCTGTACTCATATCACATTCTACCTTCTGCTCTCAGAATTCCTTAAATGTGGGCTCTCGTGATTGATTCCCTGAAATAATCATGTAAACCTGAATTCTCAGAGTGACTGTCCACTGAGATGTCACTCCTGGTTTGTGAAAGGAATATGCAAGCAAATGGATTACTTTCAGCAGCAGGGTTTGGCATCTTTGTGCCATTTTGCTGTCTGTTACAGGGATCATTCCCTTCTGCTTCCTGTGATTTCAGGTCATATCCCTGTGGAATTTATTGTGTGCTCCTAGCTAGCTTTATTTTGAGTTTTTTTTTCTTGAAGAACATTTAAAACGAGGTGTTTTGACAGTCAGGGACAGAGTAATTTTTTTAAACTTAGATAGCAATAGTGATAGATTTTTCTTGCTATATTCGGCTGTCTTCCCTGACCCATTGAACTGTTAGGTGTAAAACACAAATTGCATTAATTTGACAAAATATGTCAATAGTGATGTTAATTTTATTCAGTTTAGTTAACAAGCAGGTTCCTGTTACATGAAATAAGCATTGTAGTCAACTTGCCCAGTCCTTACCAGTTTTATACTGAGAATTAGAGCTTGCATTGACTGCACTTCATGTGACAGGGATAAGAGGTGTTCTGGTATTTGGGTACCCTCATTCCTTAGGGCAGAGACTCTCAGCCTGGAAAGAGCAGCTTTTTTTCAGAAAAAAAGACCACTACTTCTATTCTTTTCATGGCAGGACACCTTATGCATGATTTGCCTTATCCCATTGGACCAGGAGCACTACCAGCAATACGTTAGGGTGCCGGCTGATCGTTAGTGTCACAGCAGAAGCACCTATTTGGTGTGGTTCTTCATGCATGGTCTCTGCAGTAATTATATTGATCATGTTCATGTTGGTCTCCATGGGAATAAGCCGATATACTGTGGGGAAGCACTGTAAATATCAAAGACCATTGTGGCCATGCCACCACAGATGGATACGGCTATCACATCTTTAATATTAACATGCTTATGTGTATGTTATCTATCCCTTGGTGCTCCCAAGGCTCAAGCTACCCAGGAGAAAACCAAGCAGCAAGGTCAATTGATACTGAGTGCCTTTGGAGGAGAGGCTTAGTAATCAGCTGTCTTAGCATACTATAAAAGTAGGGAGTATTTGGCCAATTTGCTCATTTTTAACGTCTTGTTGATGAAGGTAATATCTTAGTCATCATACTGATGGTTGGAGGACTGGGGAAAACTGAAATTAAAACGCAGTCTAAAATAAAGGCTGGAAAAACAGGTCTTCTCTTTAACCTTTGCCAGTAAAACTTATTTCTGCAGTAACTCATTTTATTTACCTCATCAAATTTTTCTGGTTTTCTCTCCTCAAATTTCTAAGTAATCAGACCACATGCATTGAGTGTTGTGAGGACATATAATCTTCTTTTTTGTGTGTGTAGGATGCAAACAGATGTCACTGAGATGTGTGCTGAGATTCTCTGGAGGTTTAGCAGATTAGGTAGATCTGGGAATGCATTAATGCTTCTCATCCTTTTATCCTCCACTTGACCAGGTTGGGGCTTATTCAATCCAAATTATCCGGGTAATGCCCAGTTTTGGAAAGCTTCAGGATAGCAATCCAGCTGTCTGTGTGCATGTGCATTTCTTGTTGCTTCTCAGGACAAGCTTTTGGATTGTGTTGGCGTTTAGGTTGGGTGAGCACTTGGGAAGAGCAGTCTCACAGTATTTTTCCTATGTTCTGCACACTGCAATGACTAGTTAGCATTTCCTATCCCCAAAATTGGTCTCTCTGGCCTCTATAGAAGAGTTTCCTGCTCTGCAGCAGTTTTGTCTCTGGGTGGACAAACGCCTCAGTTGAATCCTCTACCTCCTCAACAATTCATAGCAGCAAAGGAGCCAAGTGTGAGTTGCAGCTCTTCCATCGCTGTGTGTTCATCTCCAGGAGTGAAAAAGCAAGGGTTGTGCTTTCCAAAGGGTCACGTCCCTTGCGTATGGGATGTGTCTAAAACAAGAATAGAAACTTCACAGGCAGACTGTCTCAAAATGCAGTTACTGTGGTTTAAGTAACCATTCTTTTTCATTTCTAAACAAGTTTTAACTTTATGGTTTTTTTAAAAATCAACATGAAATATTCATGTAAAGGCTATACTCATATAATGATCTTTTCTTCCCACAGGAGAGAAATTAAAACTCTCCTATTTACCCCATCAAAAACTCAGTTCTGATGACAAATATAGAAAGAGGCTGGGTGTTTTCATAGCATATGTGTTCTATTTGAATAGTATATTTAATAAATCCTGTGCATTGTAAGTTTTAGGCTTGGCTTAACTCATAAGTCAGGRAGGAGAAGATTCTTTGTATTTTCAGAATCATTCATTTTTTCCCAATACTTGATCTTCAGTTAAAGATGGGAAAGAAGCTTAGAAAGCAAAACATTCCTTCTATTAATCTAGAAAAATATGTTTCTTGGCCTCACATAAATCACAACATGCTGGATAAAAAATTGCAAATTGCTGTCCAATTTTGCTGAAGTCTCCTGTTAAAAATTGGAACCATGCGTGCTTGTCTCAGGAGTGATGCTGGGCTAGGTTAAATTCTTTGAAAATCGAGCAAATGACGTTTAAAAATAAACTTCAAAATAATGATTTATCAAAGTATTAAATCCAACCAACTGGGTCCTATGTCTTTTATTTATCAGCACTCTTGAACTAAGTTTCTGCGGGAGCAGAGGTCAGGATCAGTTGCTGTACCCAACAATTCTCCAATTAAATTTGGTAAAGAATTAGTAAGGTTGTTTTCTTTGCCCTCTCAGTTTATCTATGTACTAGTTTGGGTTTGTGGACTTTTTTTTTTTTTTCCAGAGGCTCAGTCTGTGGCACAACAGTTTTATCTTGTATTAAAGAATCTGCGAGTATTTGAGGGCTCTGTAGATATTTACAGCAGATTGACTTTTCTGTCTTAATTGTGTAAATTGCATACAACTGCCTCTGGGATGTTAGCCCCCAAGGTGATCCCATTCACTTTGCGAAGTTTAAATGATACGAATTGGACTGACTTTTCCTGCTATTGTTCCTTTGATTGCTCAGTGGGTTATATGTTTCTTAGGTTGTTTTTTTCATGCTGCCTAAAGGAAGAAATTACCTGAGAAACCGAGTAAAAARTGAAGCAGAACTTACAAATGTTATGCTAATAGAAAAAGATGGCATAATCTCACATTATATTAAAAGAGAAAAACAACCACAAATCCTTAAGCTATGATGAGTGAAAAATATTTTTAAAAACATGGATATCTACCCTCTAGGAACATAATTGCAATGGGGGGGGGGGAAGATAAGTCTCTGTTCTCAGTGATACTGGTTTGGGGCAAAACTGCAAATAATTCACATATAAACAGATAAAACCTGAACTTTGTTATGCAGTGAAAAATTCCACTAGTAAAGGAGGAAAAGGAACTCAAGCCACCGCCATTTAATTACATGTGATTGCCAAAAAGCTAATAACCCCTTCAACACAATGCCCTGAACCTTTCCTTTGTCATGAACTGTTTAGATGATGGAGCAGAGCCATTCCATCCTTCCTTTCCCTTTTTGTCATACTATGGCAGCTGGGGTGAAGACTGTCTTAAATCTTGCAAAAGAAGATAATGCAGCGCTTTCGTGAACTGCCCTGTTTCGTTCGAGATTTGCATTTTGGTGGTGGGCGGAAYGGTCTCTCTATAGTTACTAAAGTACTTTGGGATCTGTCAGGAAGAAATGTGCTACGTAAGTTGAGTCATTAATTAAAYTGAGGAACTTTTCTGAAATGAGCTTTCCTTAATCCTAGCTTGTGATCGGTGGTCTGTTCTTCCTCGCCCGGGTCTCCATCACGACGTGAACAGGTTTGGACATTCTGCCGTGCTGTACAACAGGTAAGGTTACAAACAAGCTGGGGGGTGTTGGCATCTTTCATACCTCAATAAATGTATACGTGTAGATCAGGAACACTGAGACCAGAGGGTTGAGGATCTGTTGCGAACCTCTCAAAGTTTTCAGATCTTCACTCTCGTAATGTCTTCAGTATCCACCTGTTCCTGTCAGCCCTTCTTCACTGGACTAAACTGTCTCAGCTCACTTAGTTCTTTCAAAAAATTGATTTTTTCATATTTCTATTCCTTTTTCTTATTTATATATGTATTTTTCTATATCTTATTTATTTCATAACTTCGTAATTTCATTTATTTCATATTTCTATTTCTTATTTAGCTGCACTGACAACTTTTATCTCCAAATCATACTTTCCCTCATGGTTTCTAAATTTGTCCATGTTTCAGTTTACATAGCGTATCCTGTGTGGCTCTTCTTTACCAGTCATGTGATGTACAGTATTTAGGTGAAATCATAGATGAGATTTCTGCTCTTAAGCATTACATCACTGTAATAATATCTGTGCTTTCAGGTGAACATCTGTTATTGTACTTGAGTCAGCAGAACTGAGTTTGAGAAATGATATTTCTTAGGAGTCTTTCGTTCTGGTTGCTTTATCCTTTGAGGATACTTTTTGTGAATCAGTAACATTATTTAAAGCTCAGTTTAAGCCAGGCAGATAACTGTCACTGCCTTGAAAAGGAAGGTGTGCTTCTAGCTACTCTTTTTGTCTCTAAAAACTCGTTCACTACCTACTTGTTTCAGTGTATACTGAATACCAGCGGTCCGTTTGCTTCCGTGAAGGACAACTAAGCCTGTGCATTAGTTCTTCTTTTCATCCTAAAATAGGATGAAAATCATATTAAAAAATACTTATTCAACCAAAACTTTTATTTTCAGTTGCATTGACTCCACTGTCTTTTTAAATGTGCATTTACAAACATGGATGCACAGGGGTTTTTGGGTGGCATTTTTGTGTAACTAAGGAAATTTGATGTTTTGCCTGAAGCAGTTGTGATACTAAAGAAGGTTTTAAAAAACACCTCCTCCCCCCCGCCCCAGTATTATTTTGTTTTGGGGTTTGTTTTTTTTTCAGTTGACACAATGATTCTTTGCTCAGTTGCTAACAGCCATGAATGTAACGGTGGTTTTGTCGCAGTGGTGTAGCGAGATGTGACAACACTGAATTGTTTTGTCACAGTTTCTGAAAGCTGGTTTAATGGTGTGATACAGTTTCCCTGATTTTTAGCCTTCCTCCCTTTCTTGCCACTGTTCTTTACAGGAGGATCCCACATTTCTGCAGCATTTCATGTATAGTCACGTTGATCAGGCGTCACCCAGAGTTTTGGTCTGCTGGTCCATGACCTCGGAATGGTTTGACTCTGTCTCAACACCCGTGTGTGGAGACTCTCTGGCTTCTCTGAAACAGTGGAACTTGACTGACCTTTTCTTTAGTGCCTTCCTTAACCAAGAGCTATTTATTTGGATTTATACATGCTGGAATGTAATAAAGCACCTTGCTCACACCTTGAATCACATTGACTTGCAGCAGTGCAAGGTCTRTAAACACAGGCACAAATATTTATCTCTTTACTTACATTTTGTCTAGCACCATGTATGTATTTGGAGGCTTCAACAGCCTCCTCCTGAGTGACATACTGAAGTACACACCCGAGAGATGTGAAGCTTTTGACAACGAAACGGCCTGCTTGCGAGCAGGTCCTGGCGTCAGATGCGTGTGGGCTGCCCCCCGTCCTCGCTGCGTCCCCTGGGAAATGGCGACAGTAGAGCAGCAGCAAAAGGTCTTTGAAGACTGTCCTCCCAAGCCAGGTACGTGTCACGTTCTTTCCATTTCCCTTTGCAAAAGGTCTTTTTCTTTTCCAAATTCTGTCTTGTGTTAGTTGTATGCCATTATCAGATCAAGTTTAAGATGGGGGGGCTGTAGTTCTGCTTCCATACGTGCCCTGGGAGACCTTCCTCTGACCAAGTGGCTTCAGTGGCTTGGAGATGTTTCCACCTCTCCTTCCCCCTGAAGCTGCTTGCTCATTAGATTTTTTTCCTACTGTGCTGCTTGTACTTACTTTCCTATCCCAAACAGACATCACCAGTCAGGAATCAGGCCTGAGCCGTTGCTCTGTAGATGTTTGCTCCAAGAACTGACCTTGTGAGAGCCAGCAATTAGCTGATGAGCATCACGGGACATGGGAAGGGGGATATGGGTCCTGCAGCATTATCCTGTGCTCTTCAAGAGAGACAGCAGGAAGAGCGTTTTAAGAAAAGTTACTTTATTTCTCCTTCTACAGTGTCATATGGATAGGGGCATACAAAAAGAATGTTTGTTTTAAGGTCTGATTCCTGTGTTCTCCCTTACGATAATTTTTAAACAACTTTTCAACGCTTTATCCTGATGCATTTGTTGCTCTGGATTGAATTATACGAACCTTGATTCTGTAATAGATGGCAGCCTTTAATTATTTAAAAGAAATTGATGTAAAGGGACATTGCTTTCATGGGCTCTCAATGTACAATAAATTTTCAGAAAACACAGGCGATAAGCAATTGGAAAGATGAAGTGGAAAGTTCAAGCTTTGCATGAAAATGCTCCACATAATTGAAGGCCAGGCTTGCAGCAAAATGGGCCTGCGGWGGGAGATTTTCACCGTCCTTGTGAAATGTCCTCTGGCATCATTTGCATGGGCGTTTGCTGAGCATGCATGCCCGGTCTTAGTTCATACGCTTCCATGTCTTGGTGCATTTTCTGGTGGTGTGTTTTACAGATCCTTGGGCACTAAAAATGATTGATGGTGCAAATGAATGCGATTTTCTATCTGTTCAATCACATGAAAGTATCTGATTTACTAAGTAGTCAATAACAGAAAATCTACAGGCACTACTGTTCGGTTATATCTTTTGCTATATATAATCAAGTTCTTAGAGCTCTGTCAGGAAATGCCTGTTTTTGGTCATGCAGGTTTTTTTCTTTAATAGTTGTAGACAATGAAAAATGTGATCAGATTACAGACTGCTATAGCTGTACAGCAAATACAAACAACTGTCAATGGTGCACTGACCAGTGTATCTCAATGCATAACAACTGCACAGAGGAACAGGTAAAGTCTTTCTAATACTTCTGTAGTTTAAATTTAGCCTTTGAAATATCGAATGTCCAGATGCCTTCATCTGTCAATATTATGACCCCTGTTGTTTCGTTATTTCCAGTGCATGTCTAGCTCTGAACTGCTAACATGCTTGAATTTTTTTCAAGTTGGTCCAAGGGCTTTTCATGGGACTCCCCACTTAAGTTAGGAGGATGGCTATGGGCAGGGGAAGAGGTGAAGGTTTCACGATGGTGTGATTATTCAGTAAGGCACATAGCCGTTTGGGTTGCTATCAATAGAGCTTTCCCCTAGAAAAAAAACCTAACCCTTTTGTAAAAGCTCTAGTACGGAAAATGTGTCAGATGGTGGCTTGGGGGAATATCTTGCATACACGGTACAGGCTATGTCCAGTGTCACAGCTTTTGAACGTGTAGGTTGCTTTGTAGGTCTGAACTGTGAAGTTTAGTGTGGTAGTCGTGGCTGTTATAAACCGACATGGGTTGAAYGGGAAAAAGCCTCATCTGTGCTATTTATTTCAGGTTCCTATTACTCTGTATGACAATTGTCCTAAGGATAACCCTGCCTATTACTGTAACAAAAAGACAAGTTGTAAAAGCTGTGCCATGGATCAAAACTGTCAGTGGGAACCTAGGAATCAGGAGTGCATCGCTTTACCAGGTAGGTATTGGTTGTATTTGTGTAAGGAAAAAAACCCAAATTCACCCAGTCCAAAAGTTGTAGGTTTTTTTTTTCTTTGTTTTTGGTTTTTTACCCCCGAATCTGTAATCTCCTAGTGCTAAACTGGAGTAAATAATGTTGTTTAATCATACCAGCTTTGGTATGAAACTTTATTTCTAGTAAATTCAGGAAGTCTGATGGAATATTTTCAGTCCCAATTGTCTGAAGAGGAGTATGATCATTTGTATAATTATTAGGCTGTATTTCATCTCTCTCTTTTCATTTGCTAAAAGTAGTACTGTTGATATAATAGGCTTCTGCAAGATATTAGATTTAATAATGCATGCTATTTAATTTTAGAAACTAGRATTGTGCAGAAGCGTAATGGCACGTACTGGACAAATTAGGCAAATAACACCTAAAGTGTATAAGGAAAATTCTCTTATTAGAGTGTTTCCAGTGGGAGCTCATAGGAGTTGATTATTAGTCCCCCTGTAGTAACATTTTAGTAACTTTTTTTTTTTTTCTCCCCAGTGACTGGGAGAGAAATATAGCATCTTCAGTCATTAACATTTGCAGTTAATAAAATATAGAGAAAGGGAAAAAAACAAGACAGACAGGACCTTTTAACGGGCATGGAAAGCCTTCCCCTAGTAACTCTGATGGGTCTGGATGTGTCCAGGTCTGGCGTTTGCTAGTCTGGAAGAGTGAAAAAATGAAGAGACGTCGGAGAAGAGCCATGAGAGTGAGAAAAACATCTTTTAATGAGATAAAGAGCTTGGTCTGTTTAATTTGTTGTAGAAAAGGGGGTAACTTGATCATATGTGTAAAAAGCCTGTCTGAAAAATTGACACTTGAGAGCTTTTCAATCTGTTAGATAAATCTAAACCGAGACTTTGGAGCTAGTCATTAGCTCTGCAATTCACACTGAAAATGTCCATCAAGTTTTTTTGTAAGGGTAGTTATGAGTAAGGGAAATAATTAACCACAAAGTATAAGGAGTTCTTCAGTAGAGGGCATGGCTGTGCTCAAGATGAAACAGGGATTAATCCTGGAAGTTTGGTGCCGTGGACAGGATTAGCACAACCACCCTCTTCTGTCGAAAGGTATCCTAAACTGTGGTTAAATAAGTGGCTTTAAGCCATCAGCAAAATACTCATTTGCTTTCCTTTGCTCTTTCTTCTATAATGATTTTACTTTTCGAGGTTGTAATAAGTGCTTTGACTACCTCCTGCAGATAACTAAACGGTAACATCACACTTGGGCTCCCCCAGACAGCTTTCCTTTTCCTCAGGTATTATTATACATAGACACTTCTGAGCATGCTGATAAGTCATGCTGGTTTGGGATGGGGCTGTAGGTTTTATTTTGGTGGAAGAGCTCTTTCACTGCTTTGAACATGGGGAAGGTCACTTGCATCTCTGGTTTTACTTTCTTCCCCCACCCCCCAGAAAATATCTGTGGAACAAACTGGCATTTGGTTGGCAACTCCTGCTTGAAAATTACAAACGCGAAGGAGAACTATGATCATGCCAAGCTGTCCTGCAGATCCAACGGTGCTTTGCTGGCTTCTCTCACGACCCAGAAAAAGGTAGAATTTGTTCTAAAGGAGCTGCAGAAGATGCAGTCTTCGGTGAGTGCTTCTCTTTTATGTCCCCTGAGTAATTAAGCTCTGACTGTGGAAGAGTCCTTGCTGTGGTACTGTATGCTCTATACAGAATAGACATGCCTCTTAACTGAAAAGGACTGATCTTTCTTTTGAAATCCAACATACCCTATGGGTGCTTTTGAACTGAAATTGTAGAGAATGTAAATGGGAAAGGTAAATATAAACATACGCGGTGCCTCAAAGGTACTGCTTTCTATAATGAAATCACACGCGCATTTCTCTTGTGGGATACATGACTGCAGCAGGAGTCCTCTCGTGACTTGTACACAATATTTTATAAATAAAGGTCCCTTTGGGGCACTGGAGGTGTTTAATGTAAAGCATTTAAAGTTATTTATTCCGCTCAGAAAAGCGGCTGTTTAAAATGTCGACTTTTTACTCTGTAGAGCTGCTTGGATTATTTGGAGTTATTTATGTCTGATTTAGTGGCAGGTGCTTTTCTGTCGGAGACGGTGAGAAGTGAWTTGGAATCTGTCCCTCTTCATGCATCAACAAAATAATCCCCCCCCCCCAGTCCCTGGCAGAAGCGCAGAGGTATTCAGGGCAGGCTGTGTAGGTGTTGCTAAAGCCCTAACAAAGAACGATGCTGTGCAGCTTTGCTGAAATCCTGGTTTAGGCTGCAGAGCTGCTGTGGCTTGATGGCCCATCAGAGTAACTCCTCTTGGGTCCCAGAGGCCACTGTGGGCAGGGCTGGCAATCAGGAAGAGTTTTATATAGGAAAAATGAGACTGGAGGCAGTAGGATTGCTACTTTTCAGAGGAGAATGTACTTCAATACTAAAGAGAAATATTCCCCTGTTGAAACGAGAACGTTCCCTGCTTTGATTCCCTTTGTAATTTTAAAGTGGCATTTCAACAATTACGGGGTTTTAGAGGGGATTCAATTTAGCCAAAAAAAAGGTAAGGTGCAATTCAGAGGAGATTGTTTGCTAAATCTTTTGTAAAGAGAGGAAGCCAAGCCTGGGATATTGTAAAAGTACGTGATTCGAACAGCTCCAGGTGTTTCTGGATATCCCAGTGGTTAAGTGTAGTGTAAATTCCTAAAGACACATGGTAACCCTTCCCTAATGGTGTTTGAACCCTTACACTGGGGAGGAAAAAATTGTTAATTTATGGGTTTTTTTTCGTCTACAGTATCATTTACAAAGTGAGCCTTAGAAATCTAAAGAGACTGTTAGGCCTTTTTAGTTGATATTAGTATTGAGTGCTTGTAATGTGGGAAAATACCTTTGCTAAAAAGCCAGCCTGTATCTGGTACTGGAACTTTTGCCATTCAATGGCATGCTGCCGCTGTGCTGGGGGAGGCTGTACTTTGCAGTTAGTCCTTTTTTAAGTAAGCTGTGTATAGATGTTTTGTAATAATAATAAAATGTGTTGGTGCTGGCATATAGTGCTGTGTAACCCTGTTGCTGTTAGAAGTCGCAGCTGTAAGGTTTAAGAGTGCGTAAAATCAGTTTGAAGAAGGTGATGGTTATATATAGCAGTAAGGGAAGATGTATGGTCTAAAGCTTTCCTAGGACAGCTGTGCCACCAAAGCAATTCGATGGAGAAAAGATTTTAACAGTAAAATAACGTACTGTACCAATACAGTTAAAGTGCCTCTCCCCAAAATAAAGGTGTGCCAAAAAATAAATTGCCAGTAGAAATAGTTGTGTTATGYGTTCTTCATATTGAGAATTCTATTGCCAGCAGCACTAATTTAGATTTGACCTGCTCTTTCTCTCCACCCCTCCATATATACACACTCTTAAACAGCAGAGGTTTTCTAGCCAGACTGTAGAGTAGGTAGATTGTATCGTTTAAATTGTATAGGGGACTGCTAGTTTTCTTCCTCATGTCAAACCGTAGCTCCAGAAATTTTTTTCCTGTGTCTAGCCATTTATAGGAGTCACAAACATATAAAGAGCAACTTGCAGTTAATTTCATAGTCAGCCAGTGTGAACGTTTGAGTTGTTCTCCTCCTGGTTTAGATAACTAGAAATGCAGTTTGGAAAAAAAAAAAAAAAATTGGTGTTTCCTGAAGGATTTTTCTGTCTCTGTGGCATTTAATTTTGGTAGCACTGAGAAACAAGTATCTCCCTTATTACATTTTTGCAACACCTAACCTGGCAAAGTTGTTATGAGCATTATATGGTGATGTGTATTTTCTTTTAATACCTGAGGTAATAAAACTGGGTATTAAATCTACCATTTTCCTTTATTTCTAGCCCAAAACTTTGACTCCATGGGTTGGACTGAGGAAAATCAATGTGTCATATTGGTGCTGGGAAGACATGTCTCCCTTCACCAACACCTTGCTCCAGTGGCTCCCCGATGAACCAAGCGATGCTGGATTTTGTGGTTATTTAGCCGAGCCTTTCCAGCAGGGACTGAAGGCAGCAACATGTATCAATGAAGTCAACGGCAGTGTCTGCGAAAGGCCAGGTAACTATATCTAACTTGTGTGTCTCATGGGGAGCAGGTTGACTAATAAGTCTTTATATTTCCTAGAGAGTAAAGAGGATCCCATTCATTACATTCAAAACTAGCTGCATCATGACTTTGCCAAAGAAAAATGGTTCTGAAAAAGTGTCTTGTGTAGGTATTTCATACAGGAATTGAAGATCTTAAAATAGCTCTACATTTACGCTGTTAACTGTAAAATGCTTGAAGTACATTATAGTTTAATTATTTTTCTCTAAATTGCATACCTGAATGTGACATTTAGGTTAATTATGGTATGGAGCAATCTCTTGTTGTTTTGTTGTGGTTTTGTTTGTTTGTTTTTTTTTTTTTTTTTTAAAAAAAAAAAAAAAAAAAGCTACTTTCCAACTGAAGTCCCCTTTGTCCCCTCCCCTGCTCCGTAACCAGAGGAGAATTTTATCAAAGTTTGAAATTAATTGGGCAAGACACTTTGGATATATAAGAACTTTGACAAAGAAGCTATTTCTTTGGGGAAAAGTCTTCTAGCTTTGTTGGAACTGCATATCTTTTAAAATGGCTTGGTCTGTTAACTCTCCATTATAGCTGATTATTTCTGAATACCAATTAGTGCCTCTTTAAGTTTTAAGAAAGTTGGTTGATTACATAAAACTTCTAAGTAAGCTACACGACTTGAAATCATTCACTGTGGAAGTGCAGGATACAGATCATGAATGTGGAACCTGAACTCAAGATTTTGTATATTTGAACTTGCAGCACTTTGGTTTAGGCTTTAACTTGCTTTTTATGGTCTGAGAATAGTCACTTGAAACGGATGATAAAGCACTGGCTCACACCAGAAACTCCTGAGTTAGTTCTGCTTTCAATACTCATTTTATGTGTGGAACTGATCCAATCGCTTAAAACACGTCCCAATGTGCTCACATAAAACATTTTGGGGTTTCTTCCCAATACTTCGGTCGGGTGAGCAGCTAAGGAACACATAAACAGACCTGCAGAGAGATAAAGACCACACTGATAACGCTATTTAAATCGTTTTTAAGGTGGATACCTTAGAAGGCATTAACATTCATGAAGGATACATAATAAGAGAAATGATTTTACAGTACTTACTGCATTTCTCATATTCACCGTGGTATAAGATATCTCCAGCTCCATCCAGCAACACCACAYCACAAATGAAGTGTTTCAAGTCTGTGAGATTGAACTATTTTTCAGCCTGAATAATAGACAGGGCTTTTTATCTTCTGTCTTTCTATCTCGGGGCTCGTTACCTGTTTCTTTCTGGAAGAAAGCTGACTCTAGTCCTCCTGCCCGCAGCTAACCACAGTGCCAAGCAGTGCCGCACACCCTGCGCCCTGCGGACGATGTGTGGGGAGTGCACRAGCGGCAGCTCCGAGTGCATGTGGTGCAGCAACATGAAGCAGTGCGTGGACTCGAACGCTTACGTGGCCTCTTTCCCCTACGGGCAGTGCATGGAGTGGTACACCATGAGCAGTTGTCCGCGTGAGTAATTGCTTCTGCATCTTGATGGGTGGGCTGGAGTCTTGTATTTGCTGACATTTGCTAGCAAAAGTCATCAAACTCTGCACATTGGCCATGCCGTCCAGGGGATTTTCAAAAATAAGAAGTGCCTGACCCCAGGAGCTTAGTGTGTGCAGCTCCATCCTGCGGTATACTCTGCATCGTGTAAAGCATTAAACAGAATTAGGTCCCGGTTACGGACCACTCTGAGCATCCTAACCCCCCCGGTTACGGGACCTAATGGCAGATAGTCAAGGCTTTCAAATGAGATGATGAAATCTCCACTTTTTTTCAGAGAAGTACTTGTTTCATTATTTGAATTCCTACCCTTCAAATTAATTGTTACGTAATTTCATGTGATAACTTCTTTTTGTATCTCTTCTGTATCTCTTTTATTCACATATGGAGGCATGTAATTTAATATTAGATTATCTTTATCAAATCCAAATTAGGGTTTACATGAGTGTTTTGTTCTGAAGTGTTGTCTACATATAGCCCACAGTAGGAATTTCTAACTTATCTTAAATAAATGATCCCCCCCCCCCCCGTTTTAGGTAGATGTGAGCAAACTGCAAAAGATTTATGGTGCTTTGGAATATTACTTTTTGTTTTCAAACTGGGGTGAAATAGTCCAGAAATTTAAAAAGTGGTCAAACAGTTTTAGAAATTATTTTTATTTATGTTGAATTTTAGGAGCTGCGTGTGGGCAGGGGAGTCAGGAAAGCCAGGGCTCTCGGGGTAGCAGAGGGAGAGGAGTACACGTGTTCCCCAGGAGGGAAGTTGGGCAGTTTGAGTTGCTGCAGYTGCTCCAGGAACTTTTGGAAGCTGATGAGAATAAGCCTGAGTAGCTCAAAGTGTTGCAGAATAAGAGATGGAGAAAATTGGTTTCAGATACCAGTCAAACACGAGAGTGTGAACTTCCCGTATTGCCAGAGGTCAAAAGTTGGAGGAAGCATCAGGCAGGAGATGAGTAGGCTGAAATAATGGAAAACAATGTTTTTCTACTACTTTTTTTTTTTTTTTTTTT
>JAYKAV010003188.1:1607173-1663872 GCA_035582835.1 Phoebastria nigripes | reverse complement strand
CAAATATTGTCAATTTAAACATCAAGATGGAAAGTCTGCTCATCTTGGAACACAAAGAATCTACAAAATATTTTTTAAGATGGTATGGGGAAAGGAATAGAAAAACTTTTCTATATGTAAAGAGTTTGTCACCCCGGAAATACAATCCCATTTGAGAAAGGAACAGTTAAAGGGTGGCGATGGTTTTTCCCTGGTTTAGTTAATTGCTGGGCTCAGGGGATCTGCATGTAGCACTCTGAGCATCCTAAGAAGACAAATTCTATTCTGTATTTGTATTCTGTGCTTTTTGACTTGGATAAATACTTGAAATAGTAGCGTGTGATATTAAAAYGTGTGGTAAGAAGAGACTCAAAGTGAGTAAACAAACTGGTTTTTAGCCTTTGCTTCTGGATAGCTCATTTTATCATTTGATCCGTTGTAAGTCAATTGGAGATCTTTTGTAGTTGGGAACATTTACCTCTGGTTTTAGTGGGTGATGTTTAATGGTTAGAAAAACCTTACGTGTGTATTGCGTTGTTTCATAACTCACTCACTGATTAATGCAACCTTTGTTAATAGTTATCTTAGATTCTAGAATAAATATGCTGATAGGAATGAATGTATATACATGTGTTACTGTGAATATCAGAATAAATATTTAGAGGTTTGGTGGGATATATACTTAAGGTCACAAAAGACATACAAGGGTTTCTGTGTTTGCTGTCGCCTGTTTTTTGGGACAGTGATTTATTGCACAATTTGATGTTTGTTTTTTTTATAGCTGAAAACTGTTCAGGCTACT
Organism: Phoebastria nigripes; assembly: GCA_035582835.1. Taxonomy (NCBI): domain Eukaryota; kingdom Metazoa; phylum Chordata; class Aves; order Procellariiformes; family Diomedeidae; genus Phoebastria; species Phoebastria nigripes. The sequence continues at coordinate 1,663,091 of JAYKAV010003188.1, read as the reverse complement.
GCACCTGTGCTCACTGTTTGGAGCAGCCTGGCTGCGGCTGGTGCACCGATCCGAGCAACACTGGCAAGGGGAAGTGCATCGAAGGCTCTTACAGAGGTCCAGTCAAGATGCCAACCCCATCCGCAACAGGGAAACACAGCTTGGAGCCCGTCCTTAACATCAGCATGTGTCCTGTGGAGAACAACTATAATTGGTCCTTTATTCAGTGTCCAGGTAAATGAGCAAGGTTTAATTGTGCAAACATTTCAGCAGCAGCAACAGTTAAATGCAAGGGGAGAGACTTTTTAAGACTGTAGTGATGTCTGTGTTCCCTTTTGTTAATGGAGGAAAAGAGCTTGGAAGACAAACAAGAAATAACACATTTTGAGATGGAAGCAATTGTGCAGGTATCTGCAGGTGAACTGCAGAGGTTTGCTGCATGAAGACTTATCTATGCATTACTCTAGTGAAATTTTTTCTTTCCCTACAAACCTTTACTGAGTTTTTAAACTTTTGTTTTGTTTATTCGTTTTAGGGTTGTTTGAAAGAAAGGCAATTCTTTCTTTGAAGGTTGATTTAACTGTTAGTAACGCTCAGGGTGATTCTGAAATAATGTTTTTGACACCAAACATACAGAATAAAGTTACTTGGATTGCTGCTAAACCCTTTCTTCCCCATTCCTCCTTGTAAATCCGTCCCACCAGCTGCTTCCAGTCCTGTCTGTCCAATATGCACGTAATGTTTTGGAGTTCAGTTTTCCATGTGTGGCTTTAAATTTCAGGTTTTCAATACACACTTCTCTTTGAGTTCATGTATCGCTAGCAAGACTGCAAGAGCCTCTTTGGAAGATACATGAAATGGTTTCATTCAGCCTCTGGAGCATTTCATTCTGGGGCTCTATGTGAAGCGCTATATTTGAGCACAAATACTCATCCTTTTCTGTTTTCTTCAGCCTGCCAGTGTAATGGGCACAGTAAGTGTGTAAATGAAAGCATCTGTGAGAAGTGTGAAAATCTGACGACTGGCAAACACTGTGAAACTTGTATCTCAGGCTACTACGGTGATCCTACTAATGGAGGAACATGTCAGCGTAAGTGATGCCTTAAATCTTCCTGTGCTGAAGTCTTTGATGTTTTTCGCTCTTTACTCATTCCTCTGCTGTCTTAACTGAAACTATATCCTGATAATACTTTTTTTCTTTCCTGCAAGCAAGGCACAATCCTTGTTTCTTCAAATCAAAGATAGGGAAACTGCTTGAWGAAATTCTTTGACTTTCATTGCACAAGATAAAGATGATTTTTTACCCTCCTTTGTAAACTTTAAATGACCACAGTGAAAAATGTGTGCACTTTAGTGTTTGACGATCCTGATTTGAAAAGAAACAGTGTTAATCCCAATGTCTTGAACAAATTTCAGCTTATTTAAATTCCACCTTCTATTACATTTGGTTAATGTGTTGTGCGTTTATTGTTATAATTGTCTGCTTCATAAAAGGCTTGCCATATTTCACTGAGGAGTTGGCTGGATTTCAGTTGAGGATTAGGTGATCCCGGTTAAAATTGCATTTTAAGTTTATAAAGTGCTTTGGGACTCTGGCACAAAGAACTTCTTTCGGTTGTGCAAGATCAAGTTAACAAACTGGGAAAAAATCTTTCTTAAAGGATCAATGCAGGTAATACTGAGAAATGAACATGTAAGATTTGGAGTTTTGCCCTTGAACCTTGCAACATTATTCTGAATTACTGCGGATTTTGTAGTGTAGCATGAGGAGACCAATTGTAAACCAGAATCCAGCTGTGATAGGTAATATGCGGATGTAAGGGAAGGTGCTTCTTGCACCAAAGAGCTTTGATGGAATATATTTAGGTGGAGTGATATCATTAGATACAGTGATAGAAAAGGTAGAACAGAAATAATATTGTTCGGTGTCAGAGTAGTATCAGTACTTCCATGAAATGAGTGTGGGTGGTTTGTAGGCATCCCAGAAGAAATAAGTGAGGGTGATTAATGAAGGGACATTGAAGACTTTGAGGTGCTTCTTCCAAGTATGGAGACAATCCAGTAGAAAATTCTTGGAAATTCATTTAGTGTGTTTACTGGAAGTAGCATCGACCTTTTGGATGAAGATGAGAGTCAGTAGCTGGAGCATGAATGTCCTGTTTCCTAAAGCAAGAGCAAGTAGGTGATGTTTGAGGCTATGAAGAATCTCCCAGTGAACAGATTCAAGGAAGGGGGTGAAAAGATCACAGACAGGGACAAGGCTGCCTTACTTAGGGAAAAGGGCGTTGTAGTAGCTGGGATATGAAATTACAACAGACAGCCCAACGGCACGGGTACAAAGGAAAAGGTGCATCTCTGACACTTTATTTCAGAACATTATCTGTGAGATTAAATACTGCTGATATTCTTAAACTCATTTCGTGTGAAGATAATTTGAAGGGCAGGAATGAATAAATTGAGACTGAGTTGGCCTGAGAAAATACATAATTCTACTCTGAGCATTCAGATTTAATCATTGGATCACAACGTTCCTTTTGATATTTGTTGCTTTTCTGTGTGTGTGGAAATTGAGAGTAAGTTACTTTGGACTCTTTCGCATGAGGATTGTCCAAAAATAGTTTGTTGTTGAGATAATGAATGATAGACTAAAGTCATCCAGATGCCTGAAAAAGAAATTAGAAAATGCGTTGAGAGACTGTGGAACAGCATTCATTCGTTATCTGATGAAACTGGTAGCTCATGTCAAAAGTRCTTTGCTCTCAAGTGCTTTGGGCCCAGGTTTTTAATTTGCTGTGATTTAACGCTATTTACTGTGAAGGTGAAAGAATGAGGGAAGCAGGAAGCTGACCAGAAAGACCGAGGTGGATCGGAAGAGGGAAGGCRAGAGGAAATCATCTGAACTGATGCAGCCAGAGTGACTGCTGGCCATTAGTCATTTTTACTCGGTGAGAAGGTTTCCAGAGGGGAATTCTTCAGATGAGGATCGGCTGAGGGGCAATAGAGCCAGCTCCTGCTTTTTCTCTCCTCTGAGCCGTGGTCCCTCCTTCCTTTCCCGTTAATGATGTGCTGATTCCACTCTTTTTGTGCATTTATGTGCGATGTTGTGTGCTGCTCTGTTTTTAGAGCCCACAGTCACATCCGTGCTGGAGATGGTTGTTGGTACAACTCCATCCTGACGCACAAGTATCCGTGTGTTTGCACACTTAGTGCCTAGTGTGAGTCCTGGTACTTTGATGTGCAGATTTGCAGCGTTAGCTCAGATGGTCCCCATGCTACTGGGGCCAAACTATCCTCAAAATGGCAAATATTTAGTGCCGGAAAAAGTGTTAGTGTTTGGTATTTTCCATTCTGCTGAGCCATCAGGAGCTTGAGTGACACTTAACAGTAGCCTTTAAAACAGGTAAGGCTATGCAGAGCTGGAAGTGGTAGCGATGAGGTTCAAAAGCCAGGGAGGAATAAAGAGAGTGGATGGAATAAGGTGCCTTTTCCTGCTGCTCTGCGCCACCAGGGCAGGTGAACGTTGCTATATCGCTTGTGTTGAAAAATTTTTAACAAACTGCCGTTATTTCTCGGAAAGAATTGTTTGCATATCATCATAGGCATTGGTGTTTGCGGAGCTGGGCAGATAATAACTAAATGGTAGGTAAATCAGTCCTCAGTGGTTGCTTTTAGGAAGTGTCCAACGTAGAGAAGTGTTTATCGGGAAAGGCAGGAAATGCAGCACGTCAAACGTAAAAATAGCTGCAAGGTGCTTTCTCTGCATTCAGGATTTTTTTGAATTTTCTGATTAAAGTTTCACATGAAAATATGCTAGCAGTAGATAAGAAAGTTATTTGCAAGAGAACGGAAGGCACTATTATGCCTGAAATCAGATTGCTGCTGCAGTAGCRCTTCTGAACGCCTCCGTGGAGCGTTTGCTGGTGGCCCATGATGAGCTGCTGGTGCCATGGTCCTTCCTGCTCCACCCTCCCAGGGCTGCATGGGGGCCTGGGAGGACAGCTAAAGCACTTGGCATGGAAAAATGGTGTTGGGCAGGGGGGTGATGCAGTTGCCATTGGGAAGCTGGACCGTCACAAATGTAGGAAGAGGAGTGGAGATCCCCATGACCATCTCTGAATGAGTCTGTGACCCATGGTTTGTGAAGAAGGTGGAAGGAGACTTGCTGCGAGGTGGTTCATCATCAGACTGTTACCATGGTTCACAGTCAAAAAGCTATTTCCAATAATTTTGACTTTCTGCTCTAGCATCAGACTCTGGAGGGAAACTTTAGACTCCAGCGAGGGTGTTTAATACATTTTGTCAATAGTTTATTTCCGAACTTCATGGTTGTCTGAAAAGCCATGAGAAAATTTCTCTTCTTTGTGCATGTTCCGGTCCTTTAGTGAATGATCTCCAGTTACGGGGCTCGTAGGAAAATGGATAAATAAATAAGAAAGACTGTTGTTCTAAATAAAGATGTTTGAGTGTTCAGTCTTCTTGATAAGCATGTGGCTAAAGAACAGGGTGAGGAAGCATTAATGTTAGCACTCAAGATACTGCATAGTGATCTGCATCTAAACAACATGAAATTTGAAATTTCTCCTAATTTTTATGTATGTTAGTGTTGAATATTGATCGAATTTCACTTTGCTTACCTTTTGCAAAGCATAAGGAAGGCAGTACAAGGCATTCTCAATAGTATTAAGAATTATTTTTTTTAAGTGCCACTAATGAGAAGTGTGTTTGCTTCACAGAATACAATTATTTTGTCAAATCTTCATTCAGTCTACTTGTTCCCACAATAGGCCTTTATGCTTCTTCATATTTTGTTCTGTGTTGCTGCTAGGAAACCACTCATCTACATCTGAGAAGCACAATTAAGTGTCCCTGATACAATATAGCTTCCATTACATGCCAATATAAAGAAGACATCAAAAGGATTCATAAAATAAGGTCCAAGGTTGGCAAGGATATTCAGGATGGGGACTTCGTGTCTAAGAGTCTGCTGGTACATTGAGTGGCACGTCGTCTTAATGAGAAGGCATATGTCTTCTGAACGAGGAGGCACCAGCCTTTAAAGCATACTATTTCCAGCAAGCTCAGGGACCGCAAATGAGGGATCTTCTCTTTGTGTACTTTTTCCCTTCTTGTAGTGTACACTCTCCCATGCACAGCTCCAGGTGAATGYACCTTCCAGTTAATTGGTAGCACAAGCTCTAAAAAGCACCTACCCTCTGGGAAAAGTTGTTATATCCATTCTTCTAGTTATAGTGAACATTATATCAAAGACAACTGCTTGTGTTGGTTTTGTTGTTGTTTGTTGTTTTGGTTTTGAGGTTTTTTTGCATATACCTCCTCTACTTCTTTATGAATAAAGGTCTCAAAGTGTGTCAACGTTAGCATTTTAGTTTGAATCAGGAACATTCTTTTGAAGGAAATCTCCTGTACGACTCCTCTGTCATAGCTTGGTTTGCATCTCGAGCAGGCTCAGAGTATATGACCTGGTCTATTTTGGGCATGCCACAAACCTGATGTAGTCTAAGGGCGTGCTGATTTGCTTCAGCCACAACTCAGTGGCATTCAGCTCATGAGACTAGGCTAAAGCTATTCTAAAATATACTGGGGCACGCACCCCAAACCACTTAAAGCATGGACATCATATTCTTAGTACCAGCCATTTTACACTGCAGATAACGCTGACGTTGTTGATAATGCCGTTATTTTCTCAAAGGCCTATTTATTTCTAGAAAAGGCCCTAAAAACACTACGAGCTTTGCTTCATTTGCAAAAATAGTCATCTCTCAAGAGTTTTGAGTTTGACTGAAGTGTGTTAGCAAGCCCAAAACTATTCCAAATACTGTCTTTTTCTTACCAGTTATGATATCCTTAGTGCTATCTAACAACACGAGAGGAAGTTAAATAAATTTTTGAGGCTAAAAAGCACAGTCTGATCATGATTTCATACAAAACATCGGTCCTGGAGCCCGCGCTCACTCCATTTTGACGCATGTTCTATTTTTGGCTGCCTTCTGTATCACAAAGAAACCAAAGAGTACCAAATGGGTTTTCATATGCACTTTAATTGTTGATGTATCTCAGTTTGGCAACTAAAGGACTTAATTGCTGTCAAATCTGTTTCTCTTGCTTCATTCAACATTGCATCTTTTTCCCCCTCTGCTCAACAGCTTGCAAGTGCAATGGCCACGCGTCTGTCTGCAACACAAATACAGGGAAATGTTTCTGCACCACCAAGGGAATAAAAGGAGATGAGTGTCAACTGTGAGTTCGTTTCACTTTGTTACTTGAAATCAAAAGGCCGTGCACATACTGGCGTGGAACCCCTACATTTTTTAATTATTTTATTTATGATGTCTCTGCACATCTCTTCCTGCTGAGTGTTGACTAACTTCATTGACGGTGCAGCCGGCCGTGCTTCCCCTGGGGGGATAACATGAACAAAATGATTTCCTGAAGATTTCCATTTTTAAGAACWTTTCAACTGGGAATGTCATGCAGAAGGGATGGGGTGGAAAAATAATGCCCCCACCCCCGAAACTATACATACCACTTTGCTTTATCCCTCAATAGTTTCTTTTTAATTGGTAGATTTTTACTGTCTCTGCACTCTGATGCTGTTCTGGGGGAGTGTAAATATATCTGAAATAAGACTTTGACATTCAAGCATTTTAGTGGAGCAGTTTCAGGGCAACATTTGCTGGAGGTTTCTCTGTAACATAACAGAAAAGCTTTTAGTGTAATGTTAGTGGAAATAATTTAATTCCAAATAATTTCATTGCCAGGTTTATTTTTAAAGTGTTGTTCACATGAGTAAACGTTTATAGGACTAGATACTGGAATAGCCATAAATGTAAACGGAAACTTTAGTTTTTGACTGTAGTAATCCAGTTCCATGCGTTGTGAAAAGCTAATAAATACATTCCAAGTGGATGCAAAGGTTAATATCCAGAATTTTATATTTTGTTTTTACCGCGTACTAGTTTGACTTGCAGGGATCGTGGAATTTCTTCAGCAGCCCAGTATAGCTCAGATATACATCTTTTATTTTTAATTGTGTACTGTTATCAGCGCAGGTGGTGTTTTCTGATTTTTAGTGGCTGGGAATAAAGAGAACTGGAAAAAAAATCCATTTATTAAAAAATATTTATTCTTTTTAGGTGTGAAGTTGAAAATAGATATCAGGGAAATCCACTTAAAGGAACGTGTTACTGTGAGTACTCTTGGGATTTTGTTCGGAGATAAAAAATGTGTTTGAAGTTTAAAATATCTTACTTAAAACTAGTTTTAGTGGTCTCAGCATCTGTTTAAAATACAGGGTATTAAGGGAAGGACTAAAAAATAGTTTAAAAAAACCTTCATTTTCCACAAAAGTATTGTTTAAAGAGAATGAAAATACTCTTCTTGATAAGGTCTGTGTGATGATTGGATCTTTCAGAACAAAATTTTGAATGTTTTTCACATGACTTTGAAATGAAATCTGGTCTTCTGGATAATACTCTAAAATACATACTAATAAGTCAAAACCAAAGCATGTCTTTAGAATTTTTGTAAGTGCAAAATTCTTATTTTTTTAAAATTCTGTTCCCTGTTAGAATGGGTAAGGTTTCAAAATCGCTACGTTTCCTCCGAAACGAACAGTTGGATTCCTGTGCGATTCGAGAAGATACTTTGCCAAGATTCAGATTACTTAATGGAAACTCTCCAGCTTCTATCTGCAAATATTAGCAATCAGCACACTGGCAGGCATGGATAGATGTAATCTTAAATTACATGAAGATGCAAGTCTCAAATAGTATTTTTGTGCAACACAGAAATTATCAACATGCTGTATTTAGCAAATTTGAATTCTGCTTGCGTAGCCAAACAAGGGCACTGACGGCGTCTCATGACAGTCTCTTTGCAAGGATGACCTAATTCATTGCTGCCAATGGCAGGGCGGTAAAGTGGGCAAAAAGGGGAAGAAGACAGAACTTTACAACTCTTACAGGAACAACCTCGTGCTATACAGATTCAGTCTCACTTGGCTTTCTTCCTTGAAAATTTCTGTCTTAGTGCTTCATAGGAGTTATGGGTGGACATCAGTAGGTTGTCTAGCTCGTGTCTATCCAACAAGGGGTCTCCAGGAGGCAATAAGAGAAAAATAACACCTAGTGTATAGCTTTGTATTTATTATTGCTTGGAATATCTCTGCATGTTCGGGAATACGTAAAAGTCGTAATATGCATTTTAATAAAAGGATACTGAGACTGGTGGATGTATCCCCAAAACTGGCTGTGCACTGTCGATTAACAGAGAGGTGATAGCCCAGCCCCAGGCAGACGCGAGCGTAGGAGGGCATACAGGTAGGCCAAAAACTGATCCTGGCATGCCTGGACATGATGTGACCCAGAGTAGGATGGCAGCTGGGTCCATTAACAAGTAGCTGCTCCGTAGAAATCCTCCCTGTACAGTCCACTGATGTACAGAAACTTATCATGCATGGAACTTAAGCCCCTCCCGAGTGGGGATTATACAGTCTATTTTATTTTGCTAGTATTCCCTTAGTCCATGGAGGTATTGCAGTATGGAAAACGTAAATGTCTTGGCATGTTTTTTACAATGTTATAGGTATGAACAGTCATTTAGATTAAGGCCGGAGGCTATTGCCTGGAAAATGTAAGCAGAATCTTTTTCCCCTCTGGACTCAACTTAAAAAGAGGGTTTTTTGTCCCTTTCGTGTAGGATTGTACATAAGTTGGAGTCATTTGTAACAGCGTGGTGACTCCTAGTTTTGCTCTCAGTGCAAGAAACACTTCAGCGACATCATGCCTTGCTTTGCAGAAGTTTTTTTTATTCCAAGACATGGGATAACTTGCTCCATGCGTTCCTTACAGATACTCTTCTCATTGACTATCAGTTCACCTTCAGCCTTTCTCARGAGGATGATCGCTATTACACAGCAATCAACTTTGTAGCAACGCCTGAAGAGGTAAATTTTCTACTTCCCCTTTCAACTTTATCCTTTGGCTATATGTTTGTCGTCTCTTGGCCATGGAGGTGATGCATTGTTACAGTTCTGCGAGTCTCCAGATGTAGTCTCTTAACATGGCATTTATGTCCAGCTCCACAAAGCAACCAGAACTTTTTGAGCTTGGCTTGGCCATGCAGTTTCAAATCTTCACGGTAGAATTTCATAAGGACCATAGTTGATTCTTTACGGTTGTTTGAACAACTGCGGAGCAACTCTAGTTTTGCTTGTTGTTCACCCAGTACGTTGTGTCTCTATTCCTCCTGTTTTAGTCCATGCACGTGACTTGTTTTGTTCTTTATTATGCTTTCCTTGGGGAGGAGAATACTGCTTTCAGAAAATATAAATAGTTTTTTGCTTCATGTAAATAACAAATTCCAAGATTTCTTTTCCAGTGAAGATTTGCTAGGAAACAGTACAGTAAAATTGTTATCCTAACAATGGGTTTTCTTTTATTTTCCCCCAAGCAAAACAGAGACCTGGACATGTTTATCAATGCATCTAAAAACTTCAACCTCAACATTACTTGGTCCACAAGTTTTGCAGGTAAAATGGGCATGATCTAAGTTTCTTGGTAGCTTGTTTCAGTTACCAGTTTTCAACAAATGCAAATTTAATTGGGGAAACTTCTTTTTTTAACCTATGAACTTGTTCTGTAATGGTTTTAAATGTTAGGCCTGGGGGGCGGAAGTAAAATACAAACAACAACTATGTTTTTCTATCTTAATAGTGTATTTTGGAAACATCAAAGGTGCAAATCTGATTTTTAGTAATGCAGTATTTTGGCATACAGTGATTTTGATAATGCAGTGCAGCTTAAAATACTAATGTTCAGATGAACAGTTAATTTTGTAACATTAAAATTCAGGATGCTTCGCCCTTTTTGTTTGCCACTTAAAATGTGCATTGAAACATCTTTTCTTGCTACTTTTAAACATTTAAAAACAGCTGGCACACAGGCTGGGGAGGAAATTCCAGTTGTTTCAAGAACCAATATAAAAGAATACAAGGACAGTTTCTCCAATGAGAAATTTGATTTCCGCAACAATCCAAACATCACTTTCTTCGTTTATGTCAGCAATTTCACCTGGCCGATAAAAATACAGGTAGGAGCTGTTAATGTGTGTACAGTTATTTAAAAGTACTTTTTTATTTCTCTCAAGCAATGTGGCAGTTCAGAGTGCTTTGTGTTGTCCGAGCTGAACCAGCTCTCAATATAATCCTGCAGCAGACAAAGGGTTTGATGTTCCTGATTAAGAGCAAAAAGGTGCGTCATCTTCTGATGTTGCCTCAGCCCAGTGGATCTAAAAATGCACTGTGAAATAAAGTGGGATGCTCTCTTATTAACAGGGCTATGTTCTGATGAGGTCTCTGACTTTAAATGTGTAGATATTGATGTTGAAGAAAACAAAGACTCATATAGCCAAAAACCAAGCCCGGAATGAGAAAACAGAGGAAATGTTTTTAGTGTCTCCTTTTAACATCTTGTTCTCAAAAGGCACAGCTCGAGGGCCATCCCCCTTTCTCCTTGTGCAGCCCAAGACTGGTGGTACCTGCAGAATAAGATGAAGCTCATTCTTTCCCTTAATTCAGTGCAGTCAGTTAACACACACGTTGCCTCAGGTGTCAGACTGACTGTGATGATAAGGCTCAGTGCTGAAGAAGCAGTGGATGAAGCTTGGTGGATCATGAAAACACTCATAGATCACAGACTGCAATCACAGAGACTCTGTAACTGCTGCAGCAGCTAATAATTCAGAGAAACCTTGGCCACCTTCTTGCTCTGGGCTAAGTCAACTATCAACCCGCAGTGTGCTCAGAGTGATACGGGTGCCCTTCGAAGGACAAAAGGACTTCTAGGTCTGGAACAGAGATCTCAAATRAGGCTCTGTATATTTGAGTTCTGCCTTTTTTAAGAAGCTTGGTCAAGTGTGAGAACACAAATTCTTCCATCTTCACCCTTATTCAGCCAATTATTATGTGAAAGCTGACAACTTCACATTAATTTACTTGATATTTCAGACATATCAGTCACACAAACTCACCATAGGGGTCACTTTCAACAAAGATAATGCACATGATAATATTGGGCAAGGAAATGAGGTCCACCTGGAAAAAAGGTCCTTAAGCTATAGTAGTATTTTCTGAACTTTTTAAAAAATATTAGGAATACTTGTGAAATGTCTGCATCACCATCCGGTAAAGACGGTGGGTTTTAAGTACTCGGGGAAACTTTGTCTTGTTGATTGCAGACTGGTAGGTTTGATAGGCTGACTTTGGACTGCATTTTGGCTCTTTTTAATATCTCTTACAATAATGGTAATCATTTTCCAGCTGGAGAGTTTTTACTTTACAAGTTGGTAAAATCTTAGTTCATTGTCAAGTCCTACTTTTTGGATATGGAGGAGTTTGCAAGAGCTGCAAGGTAAAACCTTTATGTCATTGGATATGCAAGCAGCAAGTACTAAGCCTCATTGTTTTCATTTAAGATAAGGCACTGCTTTCAGTAGAGAAAGTAACGCCCTGCGTACAAAGGCGGGCACTTGTGTAATGATTTATTTAAATCTTCAGGCTTCTCTTTTATCAAATTGGTAATCGCAGGAGTCAGAAAAAAAATCATATTTAACTTACAGGTTATGTTGGCTGATAGTTTACTTTCCATAATTGGTGCTGGACTGTACCTTATCCTGATGTATTTATTTGCTATTTCTTGATGCAGAGCTGTGTGTTAGGACTTTGTAGATGTTTGAGAACAGTGCTGTCTCCTGTCCCTTAAGCTTTCCTGTGTCTGCTCCAGTCTCCACCCTACCTGTACTTACGGTGAATTTCTGCTAGCTTTTCCTATGCCAGTGTTGTCATTGAGCTTAAATGTCCCCTCCATCCTCTTGTTTGGCAGCTGGGTCTCCCGCTTTCCCTGGATGAATTTGGACAAGCTGTATCCTCTCTAAGCCTTTAGTGTTTGTTTGTTGGCTTAAGCAAGACAAACCCTCATCATCTTGTCCTGTGAAACAGGTTATTCAGGTTGAGTTGCCTCATTTGTTTTTCCTCTGCGCTCGCTTGTATTAATCTCGCTTGTACAGTTTTGGTCAGCCATGTATAAGGTCATGGAGATCAGGTCTCACCATTGCTTTGTGCAGCAGTATCTCTAGGTTCTTTATGGACCTTTCTAGGTCCTTTTATGGGAGTATTTTGCTTTGCTCATTCTCATGGCTGCAGCAATTAATAGTCCTTATTCATTTTAATATGGACTAATATACCCTGTTCTTTCACATCCTTGGTTTCCAACTGATGAGCTTCCAGTCTTGATAGCGAACATTCTTCTCAGTCCCTAATAGCATTGTAAAATGTTATCCTGCTGCTGTTACTGGATAATATTGCCAGTCCTGAAGATCATCTAGTTGTTCTTCTGTGTGATTCTTTTCCATATATTTATTGATGATCTCCTTCGACTTTGTCAGCAGATTGCGCAGTTAGCACACTTGCTTTTTGGGTCTGCGTCATTAATGAAGATATCAGTCAAAGTCTGTCCAAATGCCATCCTTGAACTAACTTCTGTCCCCCTTAACTGCTATGATTCTTGAAATAATCCTCACCATCTTTATCTCGCCCAGGAATTTCCAATGTATTGAAATCCATAATGAAATTTGGATTAGCTCAGCTGTACTTCCTAGGTCTATACAATTAATTATTTTTACAGACAGAAAATAGTGGGCTGGCATTATCACAGCTTACCATTGTCAGCTCTATTGCTTGTTGAATTGAGTTTTTCATTTACTACTTCAGTTCTTTTATTCAAAACTTGTCCTGAAACTTTGCATACTATTGAGGTCTTGGGAGCGTGAATATCTAGATTCTCCCTCCTCCTCTAAATACAAGTTTTAGATTTTCCATAGTGCCACGCTCGGCTGGTAGATTGCTCTAACAGCCTTGCTACCAGAGGCGCTATTTCATGTGCCATTTCTTTTGGAGCACTGGGATGCATGCTGGCTGCTTTCACTGACTTTGAACACATTGGAACATTTGAGTTTTGTCTCCACCTTGCTTGTGTATCTTTTTATAACCTCGTTCCCATTAGACACTTTGCCTTGCACCGATGTTCAGTGTCCTTGTCCTTAATGAAAACTCTAATTTAGTTTTAGGGATGTAGTGGATTGGTTTTAACCTCTTGCCTATCCTTACAGCATACCCTCTTCCCTTTCCCTTTCTGGTCTCATTTACTTGTGTGGCTGAAACATCTCTTGCTATTTTGTTTACCATTTGCTGAGGTCTAGCACAGCTTGACGTTTGGCAGTTCTTACTTTATCTCTGTACTATTTGCTGGCTTCTCGCTAATGAAGCCTTTCCTCTCCATAATACGCAGACTCTTTAATTGTTCCTAATGTCCTTTTTGAGGTTAGTTCTGAGGATACAGCTTTCAAATAGTTTTGCATCTTTGACCTGASAGAAATTCTTAGATGGCTGCTTTCCCGTTCCTTATCTCCTTTAGTCCACTTGATTTTACTGTCTTATTTAATTTCTCATAGTTAAAAAGAGTCAACTTTGATTCTCTTACAACACTTACCTCGTTTTACCCTTAATTTCATATGAATTTGCTTGCGTGCGCTCAATCCAAGGTAATTTTATATCACCAGCTCTTCTTAATGTCCTTGTTACTTGCCAAAACAAAGTCTAAAATAGCATCAGCTCTTATTGGTTGAGACACCCTTTTTGTGGAGAAGTCTGGCAGTGATATCGCATCCAGGAATATGTGGTCCTTATGATTTCTATTAGCTTGCTCTTCAGTTCATAGCTGAGAAACGTTTTTCCCAAAATTGATGGTTTTTTGTCATCTTTCTCTGAATACCTATTGGTGTTGAATGTCTCAGTCCTTTCTCATGTTTGCAATAGCAGTTCTTTGTTACTTTGCTATGGCTTTGTCGTCCTTCTCCAGGAAGCCCACTTGCACCTCCTTTCGCTGGAGATCTCATTGTAGCTCAACATACCATTCCTCCCTCCTTTCTTGCAGCAACCCAGCAGTGTTGCTCATCTGAGTGTGAGATAAAACCAGTTTTCTTCTGCATCCTTTAACAACCATTGGAGACTCAAGTCTGCATTTTGTATTCCTAAATGGTAGTCTTCACAGAATCCCAGAGTGGTTGAGGTTGGAAGGGACCTCTGGAGGTCATCTGGTCCAGCCCCTTGCCCGAGCAGGGCCACCTACAGCAAGTAGCCCAGGACCATGTCCAGGCAGCTTTTGAATATCTCCAAGGATGAAGATTCCACAACCTCCCTAGGCAACCTGTGCCAGTGCTCAGTCACCCTTGCAGTATGTTCAGACAGACCCTCCTGTGTTTCAGTTTATGCCCATTGCCCCTTGTCCTGTCACTGGGCACCACTGGAAGGAGCCTGGCTCCATCCTTTTTGCACCCTCCCTTCAGGTGTTTATGTACATTGAGATCCACCCTGACCCTTCTCTTCTCCAGGCTGAACAGTCCCAGCTCTCTCAGCCTTTCCTCATAGGAGAGATGCTCCAGTCCCTGAATCATCTTTGTGACCCTTTGCTGGCCTGTATGTCGATGTCTCTCTTGTACTGGGGAGCCCAGAACTGGACCCAGTACTCCACGTGTGGCCTTGCCAGTGCTGAGTAGATGGGAGAGGATCACCTCCCTCGACCTGCTGGCAATACTTTGTCTAATGCAGCCGTTGCATGGTAAGCAAATACCATTGGCCTTCTTTGCAGCAAGGGCACATTGCTGGCTCATGTTCAGTTTGGTGTCCACCAAGACCCCCAGGTCATTTCCTGCCAAGCTGCTTTCCAGCTGGGTGGCCCCCAGCACATACTGGTGCCTGGGGTTGTTCCTCCCCAGGGGCAGGACTTTGCACTTCTCCTTGTTCAACTTCATGAGGTTCCTGTTGGCCCATTTCTCCAGCCTGGTAAGGTCCCTCTGGATGGCAGCACAACCCTCTGGAGTATCAGCCCCTCCTCCCAGTTTGGTGTTGCCTGCAAACTTGCTGGGGGTACACTCTGCTGCATCATCCAGATAGTTAATGAAGATGTTAAATAGGGTCAGACCCAATATTGACCCCTGGGGTACACTGCTAGTTACTGGCCTCCAACTAGACTTCATGCCACTGGTCACCACCCCCTGGGCCCAATCATTCGTCCAGTTTTCAATCCACCTCACTACCTCCTCATCTTAGCCCATATTTGCTAGGTCTATCCTTGTGAGGGTTGTCATGTCTCCTTCATAAAGAGGTTGTAACCATATAGATCTGCTTTTGGCCAGTATCACACTGTACTTTCAGTCCATTCACCATCTGGTGTAACTGTGCTGTCAAATTTGATGCCACGTGAAATCTTGTCCACACTGGATGCTAAGACACTATACACTTTGACGCTACGCTTCTCACACCACCCAGGGGTACTGTTTTACTCTAACTAATTTCTTTTCCCTCCTCACCATCCTGATAATTTTTTTTCAGAGCAGTTGATGAGTAGGAGATGGTATTATGAAATATAGAGGTTCCATAGAGGAAAAACTAGAGAAAAGTCAGTAAAAAAGTACACTTTGTCTCCAGGACTCACTGTGTCCTTTCAGGTCTTGTGCAATCTTCCATGGTGGATTGAGCTGCCCTCAATTGCCCTTAATTGCAATCTGCGTTCCTACCTGTACTTTCTGTACCTCTTTCCTATTTACTTTCCCTATTTTTTCCTTTTTTGTAAAGTCTTGGCTCTCTGTAAAGTTTATCTTCAGTAAGATAAAATAGAAGATAACTCAAGCTATGGATTTTTGGGACAAAGACTTTCTAGCAATTGATCCTCGATTGGGATTCACAACAAGATTTAAAGTAGAGCCATGGGGTGACCTCTCTGCTTTCCTGACTGCTCCTTGAGCACTCATCCCGTGCGCCTTTCTTCTCAGGAAGAGTTTTTACTCAGACCTTTCCCATACTCCTGCTCTTACTTCTTTTTCTAAGCRGTAGTCCCTTATTTCACTGCATAAAAGTTTCTATGCAGTTGGATTTAGTCCTTCAGGGCAAGCTGACTCGTTAATTAAAACTACATGTTGCAGTATGGCCAGGATGCAAACTGTTTTCCTTATCTCAGAGACTGCCTCCTACAGTTCTGCTCATTGCAGTTATGCTATTAAACTTTTTGCAGCTACAGAACATGTTTCAATTTCCCTTTTGAAATTAGAGTGTTTTTAATATAAGAAGTATGATGAAGTCAGTGAAACTCAGCTACTGCCAGACTGCTGGAACATATTCTCTCCTTGTGTGTGTGCGTCACCTTGAAGCTTACGCATGTGTTTGGGCTGTTCCTGAGCAGTGCAGCATGTTCAGCTGGTTTTGGGGKTTTTTTTTGTTTGTTTKAATATCATAATAAACAGTCATTGTATGTACACTCTCTTATCCTGGCTTATTTTCAGTTTAGATACAGTAGATGTGTCTAAACAGAAGTGTTTATGTATATACAAAATCTTGCAACAGAGAACTTCAGAAATGTACAGTCCTTACTGGAGAGCAATTAATCTATAATCTGCATTTTTTTTAAAAAATATTAGAAACTTTATTCTGAAGTCCTTGATTGAAATCTGTCTCTCTTTCCCTCTTCTTGCCTGTTAAAGTCTGGACTTGGAGAGTACAAATGCTCTTTTGTGTTAGAGATAGCTGTGTCCTTGCCAATGCTGAATTCTGTCTTTCTTTTCCTTCGTGCTCCACCTCTCTTCAAAACCACTTCAGTTCGGGGKTTTTTTTTGTTAAGTATATTGGTTTAGGATGTCTTTCCCTGCCTGCTTTAATGACTTGAAATGATTATTTTGTAAAAGAACTAAAGCTGCAAAATGCAGAAAGCCTTTAAAATACAGCAATCTGCTTCCTAATACCTCCTGTCTGAGTGGTTTCCGAGTATGAAAGCTACATTGCGGAGTTCACTTAAAGCCTTCGCTTGCCCAGCTTTCTTGAAAACCCAGGTAAGGTCTTGTCAAACTTCTCGATATTTCCATTCTCTCTGCTTCGCAGCTCCTCTCTGCTAAYAAACTTTGTCTGGCACGGCCACGGTGACTTTATAAGCGTTGTGCAAACCCCAGCTGTTCACCTTTCTCTTTTTYGCTTGGAAAGCACTGCCCTAAATATTCCTTATCTTCCACCGAACTGAGAGCGCACCCTTTAGAAAAGGACATTAGTGGATGTTGTTAGGTTTGATGTTTTTTTTGTGGTATTTAAAAGTAAAATTATTTTCCCCCCCCCCCCCCCCCCCCCCATTTTTTCTGTTTTCTTAATCTTTGTTGTAAGTTTGCTTTGTTGTTCATTCAAAATATATCTCAGATTAGAAAAGAGCTAGAGCATACAAATAATCAGCTATACAATATTGCAATAAGAAGCAAGGAAATTCAATCCAGAAGCTTTCAGAGGACTTCTTTTCATGGGTTTCAATCCAGACAAAAGTCAGCTCAGTCAGAGGTGAAACTTCAGTTCTGGAACTGACAAGTAGTTAATGGTGAGAATTTGAAACTCTCTTTGATACTTGTGTAAATGTCAGCAGTTTTTAACAACGTTTAAACTAGCATGTATTTACCTGGAGCAGATTCCAGTAAGTGAGTTCCTCTCCTGAACGCACAGGGGGTGAAAATTGGAGTTGCTAATATAGCTAACTTCAACCCCTTTTTAATGGCTGCGAGCTTTCTGCTCCATTACAGCTAACTGTTGATGGTGTTTTCTACCACTCACTAAATACAAACTTGTGTTCTTGTCTTGTTTCATACCCAAACTATTGTTTTCATTAACATTCTGTCCCATTTGATTTTAGATTTTTTTCTCCCAGATTCAGAGCCCTCGCCACGAAGCCTTTTGCATTGATCTCTACTTTCTGAGTATATGTAAGACGCCTAGGAGCTGATTAAGGAAAAAACACAGTTTGTAATTGTATCATTAACTGGCAATTGCCTCCTCTCTTTCCCTCGCGTTGGTTGAAGTATTTTAATTTGAATGCGCTTAAACGTTAATTATGAGCCAAATGCTTCAAGGAACAAAAAGAGGCGAATGGATTTTGCAGCCTCTTGCATACAAAATATACCATTTGCAAAATCTCTCTAGATATTCACTATATATTGTTGACTTGGCAATTCATCATCATGTTGGGCTTCAAAAAAGTGCCACCGTGACTACGTAGCATCGTGCTGCTTGGTGGAGCGCTGCAACAGCATTAGACATCTTACACTGTTTGAGGACTCAAAGTATTTGATARCCGATGGGAAATTTTCAAGTCACTTAAATTGCTGCCTTCCGCTCTGATTTCATAAAGGCTGTAGTGGAAAAATAGCTAAAATTGCCTCTGCTGTCCCCATTTTTTTAGTTTCTCAAACTTCTGCATGGGCTGTTGAAGCTTTTTTTCTGGGTTCCTCCAGCTAATTTATTTCAGGACTGTGGGTCTATATAGTCTCTTCTAAAGCTTTATTCCTTTCTACACAGAAAGTTAATGCACTGTGGATAGCTTAATTCAGTCGCATAATGTGTTGTCATAATTATTCTAGATATTTCAAAAGATGCTGTTTACCGTGATAGGAAAATATTTGTGAACCCCCTCAAAATGTTGAATTGCTGTCTAGTTCATCTGCTGAAATTGTGAATGCTGATCCGAAAAGTGGAAACAATTCATCTCCCTTAAATTGATCGCTGCTTTCTGAGGAGCTGCCAGAAGTTCAAGCGTAGAAACTGTAACAAATGGGAGACCTGAAAATTGAGGACAGCCTCAAATGTGCTGTAATTAAATCAGCCTTTCGTCTGCAGTGCTTTCTTTCGGTGACGGACCAGGTGACTGTCCATAACCTGGGTGTACACACTCGCACATCCATGGGTTACACAGCGTGCCTGCTGCTGTGTGTACAGAACCCACAGTGTGCGCTGTCCCAGGGAATGAAATGTAAACTGTTACGTGTGAACCTCTTGGATGATGTACTCTTTAATGAACTGTCTTCCTTTGGGGCCCTCCCGTCACTGCCTTACATTGCTTTTGTTAACTTACCATTGGCGCAGACATTGCCAGGATGACTGCATCCAGGTTTTGAAGCAAAATACAGATTTTAGTGCTCCAGTTAAGAGCTGCGCTGCTGCGATTGAATAAGATTTCAAATAGATATGGGAGTATGATTCTGCTCTGAATAAAGCTTTCAGAAATGACACTTTCTTGGATTTGAGTGCTTTGTATATTAGACCTGCGACTGCTAATTTTGATACATTTTGATGACCTTACCTTCTTTCCTTAGTTGTTAGTCTAACAACTGAGCGGCCTAAGCTCTGTTTATTCCCATCCATCAAGATTTCTTCTCTGCCTCTCATTGCAACCAAAGGGTTTGCTCTGGGATTGTATTATTTTCACTAATGGCCTCCTTTGACCTGTAAAACAGTTCCCACTGGTTTACAATGATACGGTGAAAATGTATGTAGGAATGTAAGAGAGCAGATTCTCTTCACATCTATTAGGCTTTGCAGAGCTGGCAATAAATTGTAAATGTGTCTTTTTCTTAAGCCAATAGATATTTCCTGTGTTAGTACATAGGCAAAGTTTACGTGGAGCCATACGCTGCTGGTGTCAACTGGATTTCAAAGTAGAGATGAATTATAAACTAGACTGAGATTCTTCTAAGGAATGGACCTCTGGCTGATTAAAGCAGGCTCATTTTCTCTTACGCTGAACGTGGCTATTTAAGTGGGAAATAGTACCCAATATTTTACAAAGTGCCAGGAATTACATTCCTAAAAAGTCTTAACAATCCTCAGACAAAGCTCTTACTCTGATCTTTATCATCCTTAGTTTAATGTTTCATGGTTCTTGTGTCCAGCGGTATGCAAATACTGAAGTCTTCCCAAGTTCTCATTTTTCAAAGGAAATCTCCTTCATTAAAGCAGTTTTGGATTTAGTTTCTCCTTCTGATACTCCTTCCCCATCCTGCTATTTTTATTGGCAATGTTACCCGTGAAACAGGTGGTCTCCATTAGCATGAATCTTAATACCATTTTCAATTAAGCTTTAATTTTACTTGCCATTCAGTGTTTAACGTGGTTCGGGAAGCATTTTTGTTGCAGAGCTAAGTGATGGATGACACTTTACTGGAGCCAAGGAAAGCTTTGGGGTACGCTTAGCTCCTGCCGGGTGAGGAAGACAGTACCCCTCCGCTTAAAAACGGAGCTGGAGGAATGTTGGATCCCACGCTTCCACCTTCCTTTGATTTTAGGCTTTCAGCCTCTTTAAGGTGACATACTACCAGCGGTGATGCTCTCTAGGGTTACCTCTTTGAGGTTTACAGCCTAACTAAAAGGCTTTGATAATGCACGTAATAAGATAGAGCGAAGAAACTGTACCGCAGTTAAAAAGCAGGGTCTGGAACTGACTCTGATACCCTGATTTGTCTCTGGAGGAAACATTAGGCATTTGATACAGGGCAGAAATATCCCTGACGACTGGACATGGCCCGTGGAGGTTTCCAGCCTTTCTGTAAATTAATGTTGTTCTGTAATCAAAAGCCACAGGCTAATCGAATGAAAGTTCTCGGTAAGGGTAAAGGGAAAGAAAAAATGTCCTTGTTGTTGGCTAAAGAGAATAAAATACATATAGATAGATAGTGATTGCTTTGATAAAATAATTATGTAGCCTTGAAACCATACTGAGGATGGTGATCTTGATAGCTTTCCTGCCGGGTCCTCAGTGTGCCTCATGCACCTTTAATTAGGAATAGATGTAGGTGTGGAGATATAATCRTCCTTAGCTCTCTGGGACCCTTCTGTTCCAAAAATGTTCTTTTTCTTTTGCTTCTGAAAGCACTGCAATGCCAAAGTTGTTTGCTAATGATGTCCCTTGCATTTATTTAGACATAACTGCAGGTGCTTTTGAGCCTCTCTCACTGCCTCTCTCTCGCTGTGGTGAGGTTTGCTTTAAACGGAACAATGAAATGTAAATCAATTTGTTAATCTGATGAAATTTGCTGTTGAATGTAATTACTTTTGGAGACATGCAATTACATGCTGATTTTTCAGAATAGGCAAACTGACATCTTCTGCTGGGGACGGAAAGATTTGAAACAGAACAGTTAAATGATACTTTAAAACGTGAAACAGCTGCTTCCTTTTTATCTGCTTCTGCCTTCTTATTTTTGGCATAAACCGATGACATTTTTCTCCTTTTAGAAGTTGTTCCTTTTCATAGTAAGTAGTATTTTTGTTAGCAGCTTCCTAAATCCTTAAAAACTGGGGTTTCTCTCAAAGGCAGTTAACCCTTGCTAGGATGTGTTGTAACTTCAGTACCTTTTTACTGGAGGTGGTGGCTTCAGCAACCTTGAAAATTGCTCATGCTGAATTTTCCCCAAGTGCTGTATTGTTGCATGGGATTTTATCTTTTTACCCAACCATTGAAATCTTGGGGTTTTATATCTACAACTTGAGCTATACTTGGGATGAACAGTAGTAACTCCCATATCTTTGTTTGCGAGGTTTATTGTAAGATGTTCATATAGCATTGGAAGTCTGCTTGTGTGGCTGTTCCAAAACTTTAGCTGTATAAATAAGAAAAGTTACAGGAGAACAGAGAGGCATAGACTGAGATTCAGATTTAATAATACCAGGAGGATTTCTTAGGATGAGGGGTTTTTTGGATATGAGAGTAAGATATGTATGGATTGTCTTACTTTTAAGGAAGCAGATGATTTTTTTTTTTTTTTTTTTTTTTTTTTTTTTTGTTGCTTTTAAGATGCAGGGCTGGAAAGCATAATATCAAAAAAATGCAGAATTAATTTTTTATGGAAGCAAAGTCTGCATTAGGTAATTAATTTCTCCTGGGTGAGGCCCAGGGTGATGATGTGCTGGTTGCTTGCAGTTGCTGTGCTTCTGTGCTGAATAGCTCTTGAAAATACAGTATGCTGAATGTAAATGTAAACCTCAAGTTCAAATATATTTCAGAAAACGAGCGATGTGGGCCATTGCTGGGAAGCTTTTACAGCTACCAAAAGAGCTAGATATATTTCCTTATACGAAAGCTTATTTAAAGAGTCAAAGAATAGTAAGCAGAGTTAATGAAGAGGAGAAAAGTACACTGCCAATAAAATATAAGAAGCCAGCATACTCAAATGCAACAGTAGATATAGCCTGGCTAAACCACAGGGGAAAAATATATCCCGTACTAACACAGGGTGACAAAACCAAAAAGCCTCTGGCTTGTTTAGCTAACAGACATGAAGACAGAGCCACCAGCACTCAAATAACAGCTCTCAGATGGCTCTGTGGGTCTGCTTTTGTTAAAAACAAACCGTTCCTGGAATGTCGCTAGAACTTCTTTTTCCTCTCACTTAGTTTCGTGACTTCGTATTATTAAGGTTTTTTTTCTACCACATTGGCAAATTTTGCTCACAGCAGTGTTGGCAAGCAGTGTGGAGAGTTGGGGTCGGGGCRGTGTAGTACTATCCCAGCCCTGTGTAATAACAAATTTCTGGGACAATTGGGGTTTTTGTTGGTTTTTTCCTAGATCGGTTTCTTTTGTCGTCTTTTCTTTTCTTTTCTTTTTTTCCTTAATTATGAGTGTCATGTATAGTTATTTCTTAAAACAGTCTGTTTTGCATGAAAGACTAGCACCATCCTGGTTCCTACACCTGGACCCAAAGTATCTTTAAATTACGTGAATATTTTGACTATGGGGATTAAAATAAATCACGATAGATTTGATTTGTCAATTCTTTTTTTTACTGGGAAGTCCTTCATGACAAAATGGTGAAATACATGTTCTAGAAAGCCTTTAGTGATAGACAGTAACTACCTGTCCTTTTTTAATGCTAATATAAGAGCTTATATATACAGGTTGTTCATTTTTCCCTACCCAGCAATGTTCTTTTTTTTCATGCTGATTTCTTTAACACAAAATCATAGCTGAGGCTTTCAACAAATAAAACCTTGATGAGTAAAACAGCCCAGCCTATGATTTCTGACTTCATAGCTCTTTCAAAACTGTTACTGATACTGTGTAATGAGCCCTTACATGAGCTCGCATACCCTGTGCTCCACAGCATAAAGTTTCCTTCCAAAGTACCTGATGTTTTTCCCCTGGTTTTATTTTGGAAACACAGATCAGGCTGCCAGTTCTCCAGCTCATGGGTATGCAGTGGAGAAAAATATATTTGTTAAAGTTCCCAGCATTGTAGTTTATAACTGTGCGAGTGCATCATCTAAAAAATCCTAAAATGGATTGAACTTTCAATTGTTGTACGTATCTTTGGTTCTTCTATATTCTTTTTTTTTTCTCCCTGCAAATAGGTAGTTTGTTGAAAGTAGGTTGTTTTTTCRTTACTGCTGCTTCACATAGTAATGTGACACCAGCTTTGAAACAGCGTGTGGCTTCGGTATTGTGTAATATTGTCACTAAAAGGTATTTTTATTTGGTTATTTATATAAATATATRCTTATTTTACTTTGAACTATATATATATAGTTTATATATATAATATATACATATATATACTTATTTTACTACTTTATTTTGTTAAGGATGTAAAATCCTAAGAATTTCTGTAGAGACTTCTGCAGCTGGCATATTGCAAACCTTTTGTGATACAGATTGATAAACATTTTAAATCTTTCATCCCATACGATCCTTAGAAATCACAGCTTCCTCGGAGAGGGAGACAGAGCTTTTTCTCCACTAATACCACTGCAACACTGAGCTCTGTCTTGCATATATTTCCAGTGTTTTGTCTGGTCAGAAATGATGCAAGACATAAGGTTTTGCCCATTTCCATCTGTCAGCTATTTTGCAGCCTAAAAAAAAAAAAAAAAAAAAAAATCGCTAATACGTACTCAGCTGCTTTGCTCTTCTTTCTGTTCTTGATTCCCTCTTGTGTACTTACATTCGAAGCTCTTTAGGAAAACAACTTTTATTCCTTTTAAGCTTTTGGCACACAAGTGGTCATAGACTGTAAAGCTCATCTTTTTGCTGGACTTTGAGGGTCTGAGAGAGTGTTTGAGCTGTTATGTGCTAAAGTTTTAATTTTTTCCATGCTGAAACTCTCCATAAATAGTTGGTATGCTGACGAACGTAACTTATCCCGCACACAGATGGTGTCAGAGCTCTGCTCGGCACGAAGCCAAGGAACGGGATCCTTCACAACTGCATCCATGCAGCAGTGTCTGGTACTGGAGGGAGGTACTTGAGGACTGGCAACTGGGAAGAGTAGAGTGTTTTCATGCTAGCGGCTCGCTTTCTGTGTCTCGTTTTGGCATTTTTATTTTTAACAACTTTTTTCAAAGTAGCTCAAAACTGCCTTGTCGCCAGAATAATTGTTGCAGTTGTGTATAAATCCAAATCCATTTAAAATAAGGAATACATCGGCGTTTTTCTCTTAAAAGACTCATCGGTGASAAGAAAGCTCACTCTGTAACCAAAATGTTATTCTCAGCTGCAGATTATAACCTCTTTGCTTCTTTCTCTRGCGTGAGCAAACTGCTTAGCGCTTTGTGAGCGAGCAGAGTTTTGCTGCTGGGACTTGTCTCGGGGTGCGCAGCTCGGCTAGCGGTACCCGCTTCCCCCGCAAGCCGCCTGCCAACTGTCAGGCGTTCAGGCCAACACACGAGTGCTGTATCCCTGCTGCCAAGTTCAAGATAACTCGAAACAGCTTTGCAGCATAAACACATCTGAGGTCCAGTATAAGGGTTGATACTTTATATAGGTTTTCAAGAAGTCTCTTCTTTTGAACTTGTTGCTTTTAAACTGAGCAGTGGAAAATGTGCTTTATTTTTTTTTTTTTAAATGAGGGATTTTATTGTGTTGTTTTTCTCAGCTGAATTCCTCTTAAAGGAGTGAATTCCTTACCTGCATTGCATTTAATAAGCAAGACCTCTTAACAAAGAGGTTTTTCTCCTCTAGTTAAACGTTTAAAGTAGAAATGGCATGAAGTTTTTGCGTTGTGCTTGAGAAGGTACTGTTGCTTAGAGGTTGTAGAATTAAAACAGGCAGCATATAGGATTGCTTTTCAGGTGACTTCTACCAAACCTGTAGGTCAGTCTTCAAGGTTAGAGTTTTTTCTGGCCCTGCCTCAGGTTTCTTGTGGCATTTGGTAGTGCGTTACTGTAATGAGTAGGTGTGCGGGGTCTGATCTGAGATTGCTGTTCCAATTATGGGACTTTCGAGAACGTTGTTTGCTAGTGCACTTTAAATTTAGATGAGCATCACTATTCAACACCTGGCTGTTTATTGAACAAATGCTTCCTGTTTGTCAGATTTGTGTGGTAATTTTTCTGATGCAGAGAAATGGGGGACTAAATCTTAAGCACTGTTTTTAATTTAGAGGCAGCTATGCCCGTGTTTGCTCTGCACAGCAATCTGAGAGCTCGCATGGGAGACAAAGCATATATAATTGGCATTTCTGAGCCAACTGCTGACTGCAGCCAATTAGCTGAAAAGTGACAATTTGTGACTACTGCAGTAAGGTGGCACAGTATTGGAATGTAAATCGATTTCCATCTCGGTATAAGTTCAGAAGTGAACTAGTTTTTATATTTGCACAGTATCAAGTGTTTGTGCCATAAAGCTCAATGGCTTAGTTAGTATTGCAGCAAGTGAGGAGTAAGTCATTTATCTCTTTCATTGGTCCTCCACACAGGAGCAACGTGGCTCGTAGCAGTAGGTGTGAAAATCAAATTTTAGTGGAGATTTTATTTTTACTTGTTGTAGAATGTAAATCTGAGCATGTGAACCTCTTCAGCTGCACCAAGTTGGCCAGAAGTTTTTCTTCTACAAAATATAAAGCAGCAGTCTGTTGAGTGTGCTTGCATGCAAATTGTTTTTTGAGCTTCTGATGAGCAATGAGTAACTCTTTTAATGCAAGCAGGAACAGATCAATCTGGACTTATGTCTGGGACTTCTCTGCTTTCTGTGATCCACCTCTCCTGGACCTTTAGCTGTCTGATCAGCTGGTGTTGCAGCTGTGGATAGTTATCCCCTACTCAAATTCGTCAGCTTTCAATTGAGGATCACAAGTCCTTCTGCTGTCCACACCTACGCCATCAGGTGTATTACAAACTCTCTGGGATCTCCCACCTCTGAACCGTGTTCCACTTTAACTTCTTGTGTGTCAGAGTTTTTCAAGTTACAATTAATTGCTTCCTTCTCTCAGACTTACAGTTTAACTTTTCTGTCTAGAGAATCCTTCCCCATGGAGCGAGTTGTTCTTGCAGCTTTTGAAGACTTACAGGGGTCAAGTCAGCTTAGATTTTCTTCCTAACCTCAAAATTTGGGATGTAGTTTTGCTGTTCATTTAAAATAGATCCATGGTGCCGCTAAAATAGGATTGTCCTGCTGCCTCTGTGGTGTGGCACCACGTTGCCCATTGGTGCAGTGACTGTGACCCGGGCATGAATCCACCTGAAAGCTGGCTCAGCAAAGATCAGTTTTCAGCTGCAGTGGGTTGTGTGATCTGGTTTACTATACAGCTGCAAATACACTGTACACTCTTGCTGGGTAATAGGAAATATGGGAACAAGTGGTTAAAGGGAGGGTGTGGATGCACACTTGGGCACCAGCAGCACTTATGGAAGGGTTAAAATATTGGTGTAATCATGGTCTATAACAGGCTTTGCTTCATCCCTTAGAGATGCAGATATTTTTTGTTTTATCAGTGTAGGTGTCTTGTTCTGCACTTAACTGAACATTAACCCTGCACAGAGGCAAGGAGTTGTAATGCTTCTCTTCCCTTTTGGAGATTCAACATCCACATTTCACTGTCAAATATTTTCATTCACTGAAATTTGTATTCCATTATCCATTTGTTAAATTACCAAACTGTACTTGGTACATCTGAATGCAAATAGTTTGGGTCTTGACTGAGACAGAGCATAATGCTAATCAACCCTTTTCCAAGTGAAGATGGACTGGGGGCAACTGATCCCCTTGCATCCAAAAAGAAACTGTCTTTTAGGATACTGTGACACAAGGCTCCCGAAACAAAGCTGGTGTATGTTCTCCTTCTTGAGCACCAACAATTAGAACAGGGTTTGTTAGGTTGTTTTAAGAAGATCGTGGTTTCTCTCAGCAATTGGTCATCCTACTGCATTTGCCTATTACCTCTTATACCTGGATTACAAGTATACATGTACATGTATACCATGTACMTTTAACGTTTTTGTTCTCTAACGTTTTGTGAGGTGTTAGCCCATGTTCGTTGTCCCCAGGATCTACCATAATGCAAAGAAGTAAAGAAAGAGCAGATATTAATGAGCTTATTCTTTCCAGGTGTGATACATGATGTTAACACAGAGGACGGGTAGTCTTGACTTAGCCTGCTCTTCTGTACTTTGTGGTTTACTCCATGGCCTGATCTGAAAGGTAGAAATAATTATAATAATAAAGCATTCCCTCTGTACCCATGTCCTAATGTTGGAACATGTTGGTCAGGTCTCTGACTGGATTTAGTTGCCTTTCAAGGCTCCTACAGCCTGAATGTAGTTGATTCATCTCAGTCAAGTTTGTAGATTTGTATTTTGGGGTAGGGAGAACACTGTTTAACCTGCTTATCAGGCTTATAGCGTGAGCTTTTCCTACGTTTTGCCACTCTGGATCAGACTTGCAAAAATTAAGGTCTACTTTTAAGCTTACCACCACATCAAAGAGTTTTGTGAGAGAGAGGCAAAGTGGTTCTTGTAAGCCCAAATTTCGGCTTTGAGTTTCTTCTTCCGTTCAGTGAAGTTCTTCTTCCATCATTTTCGTTGAATCATCTAAGCTTTTAACACTGGGGTATGCTGACCCAGTTTTCAGTCTCTCTGTGCTTCTTGACACTGAAAGCAGATTTAATAAATTAGTAGCCACTTCCTTTTTGTTGCTCAACATCTGGTCCAATGTCTGTGTGCCTTACCACAAACAGCTGCATGCAGTCTGTCAGTGTGGTGTGATATTCAATGCCTAAACATGGGCACGTAGTGCCAAGAGGATGGCAGATAAGATGTAGGACCTATCAGAGGCCCATGCCCTTCTGGAGCAGCAGCTGGAGGCCAGGTGAGATGTCTTAGGGCCAGATGAATGGCAATAGGTTACCCCTACCTAGGCAATAAATGGAGCTTCTAGTGTATCCATGAAACCAAGGGCAAGGATGTAGGGGTCTACAAATGTAGGGGTCTACAAATAGATGTCTTCATGTGCCTTAGGTGTTTGAGGTCCCATTATAGATGGAGACTTAGATCTGCAACTGTTCAGGTAATCTTGTAATAGACACCTACATTGGCCAACTGAATCACAGATGATATTTCCATTGAGTGTAAAGGGATGATAGGCACATACCTCTGTGTTCCTGTATTTAGATGTCTTAATCAGTGTCTGAATCCCATAAATCTCATCTGCAGAGGTGAACAGATGCTTCCTTCTGAAAAGTTGTCCTGGAAGCTAACATCGCCAAGACGATTTGAGAGCCACCTACCCCAAAAAGGGTCATCTTGCCCTGCTCCTCCCTTGGGTTGCTGCTGAGTTTGCCTCATCCCTCAGTGAGCTGGGTCAGCTCAAAAATACCAGGAAAAAGCTCTGCATTCCTACGGTTAGCTCTCTGCTGGCTTAACAACTTGCCTTGGCTCACTAAAGATGTTCACATGTGGCAGAGCCGGGACCACCTTTTAGGTGGTGGAGCTGGATTGTTAAATTGGCTCGTTTTTTCCCAAAACCTCACCGCCGAGGCTGTTGGAGTTGCCTCGCTGTTCCTATTGAGTGGAGAGCACCAAAAACAATAAGCGTTTTCTGCCATGTGTTTCACTAGGGCACATTGTATTTCCGTTTAAAGGAGAACTGCAACCGGGAGTGATGTTTCTCTTGAGCAGAAGAGCACTCTTTCCCCCAGTCGCTATTGTAGAGGGCAAAATGAATGTTTTGATGACTTTGGCATCGCTCAAGAATACTTAAAAACCATTTGTTTTTCAGCAGGTCCTTTGACAGAAGCTCTGGCACTCAGCATTCAGGCCACGGCATCCTGTTACTGTTGTCTGTATTCTCCAAGGTCAGATTGAATCCTTGCCTCTAACCATAAAAAAACAGAAGAGAAAGTGGAGGTGCTGAGGAAGAAATAGAGGAAGATGTACATAAATGTCATCTGCAGCTTGTTTGGCTGTTGGCTTTATCTCTTTGGAAGCCCTTGGAGCTCCCAGCCTTTCAGTCTTGAGTGCTGCTTTTTTGTTTGTTAACTTTGGCACTGGGACCATATTTAAATAAAAAGCAAAGCGGCCTGAAATCTCTGAATTTCCGTGGTTTTCAGTGCTGTGTGGTCCCGTAGACTTTCAAAACACGAGTGCTGTAGCGTTCTCCCACCTGCTAGGTGAGGTTAATGGATCTAGCAGTAGGGACCCTTTTGATATCTTCTGAATTCACAGCAAGCACCAAACTCCAGTAACCTGCTTCACGTTGCGCCTTCTCTGTTGTACTTCTCCGGTTTCATAAGTTAATTAGACTTTTATTTTTCTCTCCTTTACAATTCTATTCTAGGAGTGTGTCCTGTTCAAAATATCATTTCCAATTTCACTATTAATTTCATTATTAATCCAGAATTGTTAGCAGGGAAAGAGAAGTTGTAGAAACAATGTTTTCTGTGTTTGTTCATGTTTTCTCAAGCATCTAGATACCCCAAATGCTCCAAATTCTGTTACGAAAATGCCATACTTGAAATGTTCTTCAGTACATTAGCAGTTCTTCAGTTAACAAGTTTAGATTAGGAGCACTAATATTATGTATAATATTAGAAATTATTTGGGTTTGGAGAGAGACTTGCCCCATCCCCATTGTGGCTAATAGTTTGGCTTCTGTTTCTGTAAAATAACAGTAATGTCCAGCACAAGTGGAAGGAGTTATGTTGTGATGATTTATCTGTAATTCTGTTTATAACAGGTAAGAGAGAGGAGTTACTCAAATTTGTTTCTTGCTATATTTGACAAAAAAAATATTTCTACAGAATTTCTCATTGATTTGGTGATACTATTTTTTCTTAGTGGTGTGTGAAATTCAAATACTTTTTAATGAGTTCAAAGCACTTGTAAATCAAAAGAATGGAGGCTTAAATAACTTTAGATATGGTTGCACGTACAGGCTTAAGGTGAACTTGCTTCAAAATACAAAGTTGACTAAGAGTCAGCTGGACCCATTTTTGCACAAAATTATTCTTTTAAAATTATTCTCAAGTTTCTTTTCTCTTGGAGCACAAACTAATGCAAACCAACTCCTGGTATGTAATCGTCCCAATTTGTTTGTCAAAATTTATATCAGTCACAGGCTGTAGTTTAACTCCAGAAGTATTTTGAGTTTGAAATACCAACTGTTACTGAAATGTCGATTGGGTTCAGATTGCTTTTCCTTTACACAAAATATTTTGTGGCCAAGTAYTTTGCCATTAACTCCTTTTGAGGTGTTGTTGGGTAGTTAGAGGTAGACAAATTTTCTTCTTGGCTTAATATTTTATGCTAATCAAATGATAAAGAAAGTAAAGCTCTTAATTATACATTTTTATATAGTCCATATAGCCAGCTATTTTTATTCATCTGGAAAGCAGCCAAATTTTTTTGATACTACAAATGATATGGCATTAGAAAAAGTGTGATAGGCTGGTATGCTTTTTCAGGTACCTTTTCAGATCGGATAAACACAAACTTTATAATATTCTCTGGAATTAACGTAATTAATTTTCTGATCTGTTTTGATCTTAACTACGTAAGGATACTGCATTGTTCCTAAGAACATAGTATAAAACATCTTTGAAGAACACGTATGTTATGGAAGTGGCAATTTGATTTTGTAGCCGAGCTGAAGTTCTCAGTACCCGGAGGAGGCTCTCCCAATCCCCACCGCGAGATACACGGTGTTTTCCTGCAGTTACACTGCTTGTTCCTTTGGTACAAAATTACTTTTTTGAGAATGGATAAATGAATCTTCTACTGTCATTTCAACTTAATTAAAAATCCATACCACTAAGAAATTTGTGCCGTATTTTCCCTATATTCAGAATGAATAGTCGTCTTTAACAGCTATTTCTAACCAAACTTTCTATGTAACTGAATTAATTGAGTCCTAGGAACAGATTATATTAGGGGAAATTAAGCTCTAAGTAAGCAAACCATTAACAATTATGATACTAAATTGCCTGTGACACAGATTGGTCAGGTTTAATAGCATAAAGTGTTTTCAGCTTGTGAGAAGTAAATTGCAGAAACCAAACTAGGCTTTTTTTTTTAATCTGTGTATGAGGTACAGATCCTCAGTTGGTCTTTGCAAGAGAAGAGCTCCAACAGGTAGGCAAAAGAACCACCACTGGTAAAGGATTTATAGTGCTTCTGTGTGAAACAAACCCGGATTTTCCTTCTCTGTTTTATTTCCTACACTTCTATTATCAAAAAATGAGAAGCCCTTCTCCTGTAACAGTTTAGAGATGAGTTCGCGGTCTTGTTAATCTTTCATAGAATCTGTCCTTATTTAAAATTAGCAGATACTTGTTTCTTCTTCACATTCTGATTGGAGCAAGCTTTGGTTTGCATCACAAACTGGTCCTAATGATCATCTGCAGACCCGTTGATGATTTCTTTGTGCTTTTAATCATCTTTTTCTACAAAAGGATTTTTAAATATAAACTGTTTAGTAAGAAAATTCTTTGCCCCAAAGAACTGCCAGAATAGTTACGCGAATGTAAAACCACCTCAGTTACCACGCACCGAGTTTTAAAATAAAAAGTGAAATCATGCTCACTCTCTTTTTCTCATCAGAAAGCTATTGGGAAGCACTTTATAAGGAAAAAATCAGCAAGAAACTATGTGGTTTTTCTTGTCTTTTGTAGGGAGTAATATTGAGGTCACAAGCATCTGGTCTGCAGGTTTTCGAGTTAGCTTTCCAGCAAAACAGAAGTTATGCACTGTAAAGGAGCTTTCAGCTTAAGAGCATTTCAATATATTCATAAGAAAATTATTTTGGGCAGCTTCTGTACGAAGTTACAATGGATATTTAAAGCAAATACGATAATAGAAGGTGTTCTAGAGGAACAGAAATCCAAGCAATAATTCGTTTTGCATATATTCATGGTTTTGGAATGTGACTATTGCTGGGGGGAGAGATTTGTATTCATGCTAATGATACTGTAACATGTAGTTTATTAAGGGGAAAAAAAAACCAAACAAAAACAAAACACAAATGATGCCTTAAGTGAATTTAATATCCATGGAAAGCTTTTGTAAATGCAGATTTCAGTTTAATTTTGAAATAAATTCAGTTACTTCATGAAAGAGTTAATATCCTGTTGTGGTGCTGAGATTGATAGTCAGAGGAAATAGGAGGTACCTGGAAAGAACTTCTGATTCCTAATATTGCAGAAGTTGCCTTTCTGTTGGCTTGCCTCCCCCTCTGCTTTGTTATTTTTAACCAAGCTCCCTAATCTTTCCTTTTGCCTCTAACCACCTCCCAGTTTCCTGTTCGCTTCTGCCCTCTGTTTTTTGTCCAAAATATTCGGTTGTTTTTCACTTTTCTTTGCAGTGTGAGTGGATTGCAGGAAAGTGAGTTAAGATGAATGCCATAGCTGTTTTTACAGTATCTATTATCTTCTGTATTACATGCCTTTTTGCTGCTCTTGGTGTAAGTTACTTATTCAAGGAGATTTTGATGTAAGAATATTGTTTGAATAGGAGCATGCGTTTTTGAACTTTTTAATGTTGTACTTTGGGTTGCTGTGTATACAATAATTAAAAATGTTCTACTTGAGCTCTTTAAAACTTCTGTGTTCTAATTTTTTGAACTAGTGTTTTCTCCAAGGTAGTTAACGTGCACTGAAGACTGTTCCTTGAACATTGCTGGGAGAGAGAGATGTTACTTGTTTAGGTTCATTTTTTGGATATATGATTTCAAAATAATGTGAAGTTATAGTTTGTTTTCTTTTCCCTCAGAATATTTCAGTGCTTTTTCAAAACAGTGTTCAAAAATGTTAATTGACTTAAGTAAAGATGTATTTAATTGTGATTTTTTTGATCCCAGCAACAATGCATCTTAAATATGAATTTTCTTTTCAGTAAGTAATAGAAAGCATTTGCTTTTCTTTTGCAGATTGCATTCTCACAACACAGCAACTTTATGGACCTGGTACAGTTCTTTGTGACATTTTTCAGGTACTTTTCATTTAAGACAGCTAAATGTTTCTTCTTTAGGAAAGATATTTGGTTTTTGTTTTTCAGTATAGCGTTTAGGTTTTTTTTTTTTTTTTTTTTTTTTTTTTTTTTAAATTAAACATCCTGCTTACATCACAGCCTGGAAAATGGAAATCCCTACTATGTTTAAAATATTTAATTAGGAAATATGTTAAGAAAGTTGTCTGCCCATCTTTGCAGATGCATCTTGTCCTGTGCATGCAGGGAAAGGGAGGTTAGAGGAGGGGGTGGAGACTTTTTGAAATGGCGAAGTTACTTTTAAAGTGGTATAGAAGACATCTTTTGAGTTACCACATCATACAAATCATGTATGACTTAGAGAAATTGCAGATATTCACACATCGTCAGACACAAATCATAAATTAAGGAAGTGATTTTGCAAAGAGTTAAGCATGGGCTAATTTCAAACTCTTTAGGTAGCACCTTTTGATTTTAAACTGAACTCTGAAAATATGTCAAGTTAAATACAAACATATGTTTCAACACAATTGAAGCCAAATACCTTTCTGTCCTTCATGAACTCCTTGGTAAAGTTCATTTCTTAGCGTGAAGCAAATTGATGATTCCCTAGGAATTGGAACCAATAGAAGCAATTTCAATACTTGTTCCCTCTTCCATCCCCCAAAAAAGTATGGCCCTAACAGAGAGGTTAAATGTCTCCCAAAGCATAGCAGGCCATCTCTTTAAGTTTCAAAATCTAATCTATTAGCCTCTATTTTAGGAACTGTTAATACTCCATAAATATAAAGCAATACTTGATCAATAAGGAGAATTCCCACAGGCGGGACATACATGTCTGTTTACTCCAGATCTTACAACCTGTTTTAAAGTAGGCAATATTATGCCCATTTTGAAGTGAGCAATAGGAATAATATCTTGCTTTAGATTCCATGCTAAATTTAATTAAAGCAAGGAGCTCCAGGTATGTCCTTCAGACAAGTGGTTTATATTGGGGTTTTTTGTTTTTGGGGTTGTTTTTTTTTTTTAGCGTGTAGCTTTTACAGAGTGGGGTGTGCTTTAATACAATCCCAGGTAAACAGCAGTCTTGAACCACCACCTTGCTTCCATTGATGTGGAGTAAGTGTTTACTCCTGGATCAGACTTAAGCATTTGTTCTGCTGAATTCATCACAGTCAAGGTCTTCCCTAAAAATCTTTGTGGCAGAGTAATTACTTATAAGGAGAATGAATAGGGAATCAGTTGGTTCCTTAGTTCCTTTTTAATGGCATAAGATCAATCCGCACTTTAAAAACTACCCATTAGTTTTTTACAAACCCAGATCCAGCTGCATATGAGAGTTTGAAACTCTTCAATATGAGTGATTCCTCCCGTTCCATTATTGGAAGAGAATCACGGTTTGAAGCAGAAGATATGTGCATTATATATCTCAGTGAGCACACGCAGCTGAAAATACATGTCCAAAAGTTAGGCAGATTGAAGATAGTCAACAGTGATTTTCCTTCCCTCCCTCACTGCTATCACATGGATCTCCTTGAGAAGTAATGTTGCAATATTATTTAATATCCTAACATACCAGTGAAATAAGAACGTGTGTATTTGGGAGAAGACAGTTTATTGGTGTTTTCCAACCAAGCATTTATAATGCATTAAAAATTCTTTTGATTCTTTAACTGTAACTACTGCTAAGTTCCTGTCCCAGTATTTTATTTTACAGTCACTATAACTCGCTAAATAACCAGTGTGTTAGAACAGCATGATTCATCTCTGCTGTTTGTAGGGGAAACTATTGAAACGCTTGCATTTTTAATGGTCTAGGGTGCATTTCATAATTACAGTTGAATCCAAGTTAGGCCATAAATAAGTAATATCTGATAGCCCCCTGTGATGTGAATGAGATAGAGTTGGCTGAAAATTTGCACACTAAGTAGAGGCAATGAAAATGCTTTCTGCAAAGCCTAAAGACAGTTGGTAAAACCATCTTTGAGATACAAGTCGAAAATTGAGATACATCTCAATTCTTTGAGTGTAATGGACATAAAGAGAGACTTTGTTCTCAAAAATGGATGTAGAATGACTTTCTGTTATCACGTTCAAGGGTCTTGCTTCATTTTGCCATTCTGTGGGTAATTTTGGAAATTTTTCTGCACTGGTGATGTTGTAGCACATTTCCATGTTCTAGAAGCCACCCTTTCCACTTCGTTGTAACCCCATCCTAAACACGCTCTTCTGCCATGCTACTGGAAGAAACCGCTGGGCATTGAGGTGCATGGGGAACCATACAGGGAAACGGGGGGTTTAGATTCTCAGTTTCATTGGTGACATTTGTGATGATTCAGGTCAAGTAAGTCCCTCCAATGGGCACTGGAGTGCAAGCTGGATTGCCAAATTTGAGTGCTGCTTAATTTATGGAGCATTGCAGGCACTGGCTGGACTGATTCTGTGAGGCACGCAGTGTTACAGAGAAGCCAGGAACCTGGCCGTGCATTTAAACAACATCAGGCGGTGCGGAGCAGGATGAAACGTGACTGCTGGATTCGATTTCCATTTCATTTAAGAGCTGGGCTACTTTGGGTCAGAGGGGCTTTACCTCACGTTTAGAGGTGCTGTTAGGCTCTTGGAGCTCCTTCTGGAGTCGGTGTTCAGCACAAAGTCAGGTGTGTGGCTGTATGTTACTATTATTTTATTGTGCAACACGTTAACGTTTTATTTTAAGCTAAGAAAACGCCAGTGGATAAAGGTTGGGTAGAACGGTGAAGTTACAGGGTCTTGAATATCGCATTATAATTGGAGCCGCAGGAGAAATGATATTCTAACCGTTGTTAACCTTTGCAAAGCTAAATGAATTGCAAGCAAACTGTGTTTTTTCTGTTTCCTCCTCTGCTTTTCATAACATAGCACTTGAATTTACAAATCTTGCTGTTGACTTTCAGCAGATAGTTTGAGCTATTTTGACAGTCTCTAGTAAACATTTTTATTAGTATCTGTGCTTCCTTGTCTTCCAAAAAACCTTTGTATGCCACCACACCTATCTATAATATGTATTTCTCACCAGTGTACTTTTGCATACAGAAGATGTGAAAATATTTATTATTTTGAATATTTGGCCTTCTAAACTCATATTGTTCACCAATGATCCCGTTTCTTCCTTTTATTTATAAAAAGAAAAAAGTGCATCTGTATTTCTTCTGTGCTTCTCTGCTTTATTGACCAGTTCTGTAGAGATTTGTAAGAGAAGTGTTAAGAGCGGTTTGAATGAAATAAGGATGTGTAAGCACCAGAAGAAACAGCAGAACAAGAGTTGAAAGCGGGGCTTGTACTCTAACTGGTGACACAGTTGGCTGTAAAACAGTCGAGGATCATGCTGGTAACCCTGCAACTTGTCAGAGGAGACCTCTTGCTCCAAAACTAGGAGGGTGGCAGCAAGGTGACAGCATGTCACCGCTGCCATTCCTTTTCCTAGTGTAGCAGCCCTTAGAAACTCAAAATGAGGAGGTGGAGGTATTGACCAACAGACTTGCCTAGAAGATCAGAAGTGTGAAGTGAACAAAACTGAAGCCAAAGGGTCTTGCCAAAGAAGCTGTTGAGCCCTACAGGGTGTAAAAGACCTATAAACCAGGTTTGCTGTCTCTAGGAAAGAAGCCAGGAGATGTGGCGAGGACCTGACAGCCAGCATCCCTTGTCCTCTGTGTGGGACACAAGTGGTGTTGGCCAGACCAGCTGGCCAATACATTTGGCATTTGTGGTTGTGAGAGTGGGAATGGGTATAATCAATTTTTCTCTGTGGTTTTGTTAAATATAATCACCTTCAGCCTGGAGAAGAGAAGGCTCYGAGGAGGCCTTATTGTGGCCTTTCAGTACTTAAAGGGGGCTTGTAAGAAAGATGGGGACAGACTTTTTACCAGGGCCTGTTGTGATAGGACAAGGGGTAATGGTTTTAAACTAAAAGAGGGTAGATTCAGACTAGATATAAGGAAGAAATGTTTTACAGTGAGGGTGGTGAAACGCTGGCACAGGTTGCCCAGAGAGGTGGTAGATGCCCCATCCCTGGAAACATTCAAGGCCAGGTTGGACGAGGCTCTGAGCAACCTGATCTGGTTGAAGATGTCCCTGCCCATGGCAGGGGGGTTGGACTAGATGGCCTTTAAAGGTCCCTTCCAACCCAAACTGTTCTATCATTCTTTGATTCTATTCTATGATCTTACCCTGAGCTTTGTTACATTGATTTACCATAGACCTCTGATGTCTTCTACTGCACTTCTGTTCTGTGTCCTCACGTGCACAGTTCACCCCATTTCTAGGCTGCTGTATGTCTCATCTTTCATATCTGCCCTTGAAACGTCCTTTTAGGGGTGTTCAACGCTGACTCTCTTTAGTCCCATTGTAGTCTTACAGTGCTTATTAGAGAAATGGGTGTATTTCACGAATGAAACAGAAGTTGCAAGTTTTGTGTTTTCGTGGTGGCACATGAAACCTCATGTGCCTCTACTAAGGTCTGAATATCAAATAGTGTAATTTTACTTCGGTGCAAATAATTGGACTTGTTCCTCAGAAAAACTTCAGAGAGAGCAGTATTTGTCTCCGTACAACAGTCAGGCAGATGGTTTAATATGCTCTATATTGTTTTTCCTGGCTGTAAACATTTGCCCAGTGTTTTCAATAAGTGGGAATGGCCTGTTGCAATAATTCAAATCTGGAGTTGTGCTGCAGATATTTTATTTACTCTTTTTGCTTATTAAATAATTTCTTACTGCAGCAGAAATGGCATTAGTAAATATGTGCCTAAAATACAGTCTGAATCACTTCCCCGGCCCCCCCGCCCCCGAGGAAAAGGAAGAGCTTGGGAATATCTTTACATAAACTTCTTCATCTTGTTAGGAATAAGCAGTTCAGCATCCATTCACCATTCCCTCTTTCCATGTTGTCCTCATCACTCTTTACTTTGTCCTCCACAATGGTCACATGTGGACCAGAGCACTGAGGCCATTTGGTCTCTCCTCCATTAATTAGTCCCATCATTATCTGTGCCCATTTATGTTTTTGGCCTCTAAAGTTCCCTGTGACAACGTAGTGGTTTGGGGGGTGATATAAGCACTTTGGGTTTTTAAACCTTTATTGAGTGGGATTTAGTTTATAGCTTTGACACCTTAATTTAGGTTTCTGTGTGTGTCATGTCGAAGCTCTTCTTCTAGTCAGTAGAGCTGATGGACACCAAAGAGCAGTTCAGTTACCAGACATAGGTGTCCACTTCAGGGTGAGCCACATAGCTCTCCACGGACCGCTGACTGTAATTCATTTGGGTATTCTCATGAGTTAAGTTGACAAGATGACTTAGTGCAGAGACTACAGAAGAGGAGAACTGAGAATGGAAGGAGTCTACAGGGCCAATGCCATGCTTGGTCCCCAGTCCTGCTCGTAGCTACAGCCTGCTCACACATCCCTGCCTTCGGAGTAGCTTGTTCTCCTGCCTGAAAATAGTATGAGGGAAAAACTTTCAAAACACAGGTCAAAATAACACTGATTACCATTCCAGTTTCATCGTGTGTCCCATGATTTTTGGTGTGTTTACTTAAAGCTCCATCTTCTAGACCTGCAAGATGACTTTTTCCCTTTATTTAATGTTATGCCCTTTGTGATAGCATAGAAGGACTCACAAATCTGAACCCTGAAAAGCAAAATAAAAACAAATAAAAAAACACACACAAACAAACAAACAAAAAACCCAAACAAATATATTAATACCTGCTTTCCCAGAAGACCTCAAACTTCTGGTTAGGCTGATCTTGTGTTTATGGAAGCTGCCACCATTTTACAGGGTGTCAGATTGGTTGTGCTAGCCAGTAAGTAGATTTTTAAAATAAACACAAAAGAAAAATAGTATCACCTGCCGCAAATAAGGTGGGTTGTGGCTTGTTAAACCTTGGTGCCATCTTCAGCAGAAAGATAAGGTCATTAATCTGTAGATCAGATCTATTAGTTTGCTGTTGGCTGCAGATAGCTGTTTGGTAAAGGCCAACTGTGCAAACCCTCTGCACTCCTTCAGCATTTTGTACTTGTTCCAATTATTTTGAGGTTTAATGCATCGAGTACTTAAAAATGTGTCCTATAACACTCCAGCATATTAAAATTTACTTTTAAATAGCACTTAAATAGCTTCCAATTCATCAAAATAATTTGGGATGTGTTTCTAGTAATCATTGCAGTGCGTCCTGAAATTATTAAGTGACCTATATATGTTAAAGCATATTAGTGTTGAAGCTGCTGTATATTTTGGCATTTAAAACTGCCATTTTTTACTAGCAATTCTGATGCTGATAAACATTGTAGGAGAGTTTAATAATTGGGCCCTAATACACCAGATGGATTTTCTTCTCTCCTTCTGGGAATGCATCGTATCAAAGTGCTGATGAAGTTTTCCAGCCATTTAAAAATGAAAGTGTACTTGTTTGAAGAGCTTTAAGGATACCTGGAGTGGAGAGAATATCCTCCCT
Source organism: Phoebastria nigripes (assembly GCA_035582835.1). Classification (NCBI taxonomy): domain Eukaryota; kingdom Metazoa; phylum Chordata; class Aves; order Procellariiformes; family Diomedeidae; genus Phoebastria; species Phoebastria nigripes. The sequence goes on along the minus strand of JAYKAV010003188.1, from coordinate 1,623,503 downwards.
GCTATGAAAAGGAGCTTAGAGTACAGAATAAAACCAGACAGGGTGTTTAAGTTCAGATTTTTGTGTCAGGGTGGGAATACCCTGAGGTATAAAGAGCACTGAAGGCTTATCCACAAACGATTAATGCATGTATTGAGGCCAACTGAGGGGAGATTACTTATAACCATGTTGCTCATTTACTGTACTTAAATAATCTAATAAATAATTAAGAATTACTTAATTGAACTATTTATCAAATAGAGTATTGTTCATAAAATGTAAATGTAACTTCTCCTTGTATTGCAATATTTATGCCGCGTTAAGCATAAACTTTCATAAGTTGTATAGACCAATAAAAGTTGCATTTGGTAGAACGTGACCCAAATGAGGAGTCATGCTCAAATTTCCATGGGATGAAAAACTCTCCAGGGGCATTAGATATCTCTAGATGGCTCTTTTTCCTTCCAGGCTGGTTTCCTCTTTTTCTGTTGGAAAAATTGAACTGCTCTCAAACTGGACTCATTACTGGCCTTAGGAAAACAGAAATCCAACAGCTGATAGTTCAGGTACAGCTACTGGATGTGCTGCTTCGCCTGTATGTGACGTTTGCAGGACGGCGTACAGTCTATGCTGGGATGTTACGAGCCCAAGAACATTTCTGTCCCCTTTACCTTCTTTTCAGAGACAGATGAGGAGAAACGATACGAAAGCGTTGTCTGAGGTGGGAGGAGGTGTAGAGAGAAGACTTGAATGAACAGTGGATTTCAGGGATGAAGGAGGCTCTTGGTAGGCTATTATTTTTGGAGGAGAAAGAAACAGAAGGTAAAGCAAGTCCTGCAGTGAAGGTTTATTTTTAAAGTCATTTGGAGATGGGTGGATATTCGTAGCTGGCAGAGCGAGCGCTGAGGCTGTTCAGGAGAAAGCAGGGCAGAGCATGGCGTTTGACTAGGACTCTGCCAACCRTAGACTTTCACTCCAAATCATTTTCCAACACAGCTCTCTTTCCACACAGCTGTTTCTTTCCGCTGCTTCCATATTTACACAGTTGCTTTCCAAGAAAAGGTATGGGGAAAAAAAGCTTCTTTAAAGCTACTGACGTGAAGACAGGTCTTTTTAACTTATTTCGGGGTGGCTTAGGCTGAGTAAACCCAGCAGATAGATCTTGACTTCGCTCTACCCCTGGGGCTCTTCCAGCAAGTGATGGACTGCAGCCCAGCAAGCAGGCGCTGCCTTTTATTCCTCCCCAAGTGCTGCCAAGGGGAGGTAGTGCAAGGGGGAAGATATATTTCCTTAGTGGCTTTATGGCTTTTGTGGGTATTTGCTGCCTCCTTGTGACGGTACAAAGATGTATGGTGCTGTTCCTTTGAAATACAGGGTACTGTGGTGAGCGTTTTAGGAAGAGTTTTTATTAGTCTTTAATTGTTAATTCCTCTCTGTGTTTTCTTCAGAAAGTCTTGGCTGTGGTGCCAGAAGTGAGGCAGGAAAGAGAAACCCGTGAAAGACTCTGGCACGTACAGTCTTGTGCAATGTTGCATTTCGAAAAGGGGATTTAATATAAGGATAAAGGTGATCCTCTTAGTTTTCCACTCTAGCTTTCTTCTCCGAGGGAGTAAATGAATATGTAGGGAGACACCGTGTTCAAATCAACCGAAAATAAGACGACCGTATCTGATGTTTACAACTTGCTGAGGTCACATTTTTCCTAGAAAGGAGCCATCCTCATAGGAGTTCAGCCTATTTTGACGTGTGTCTTCAGTTTGGTGTGTGTGTTCCCAGTGCTATCTGATAGATACCTGTGAATAGAGCCCATACGTCTTGTAAGGGTCACCTACAGAAGGGTGGAGATCTCATTCACTTTGCTGGTTGTGCATGGCACAAAGCAGCTTCATCTGTGTGCTTGACCTCCCGAGAAACTCCTCCTGAAGGTAAATCTCTCTGAAATGGGTCTTTATAACACAGAGGAGGTTGACGAAGCATCTGGCCCTTTCCCTCTGCCCTTTGGACTTCCATCTCCTTTCCCCAATAAAGCGGTGTTGAGGAGGTAGACTCGGATAAGCCATGGCAGTAGCTGTTGCCCGTAAGCTGCATCTAAAATGCTTTATCCTGAGGTGAAACTTCTCTCTGGAGTCACGACGTGAACGCGATCGCCCGGCAGGCGTTGCGCTTTGGCAGCCTATCCTGGGGACTCCTGCAGATGTTTTGAATATTGTTGTTTTCATGGTCAAATTAAATGTGGAGCCAGGAACAGTTTTCCCCACTGCCTTGAAGATTTTGTTTTATTTCCGCCTTCCATTTGTACATTGATATTAAAACGTTACTGAAAACAAAGCAGACCAAAGATGTAGCTCATGGTCTTAGCTGTGCCGATTTTACTTGGATACATTTTGGATTTTGCTCTCTGGGGAGCACTGTCCTCTTTGGGCCTCAGAGATAAAGCAAACCTTAGAAAGACTTTAGGTTTCTTTGAGGAGAAGGGAGCTTAAAAGACAAAAAAAGCTCACCAAAGCCATTGAGTAAGTGTGGTGGCATTCATGCCGTGGGGAGCTAACAGGAGTCCCAAGACAAATGCAGGCACTCAAAAATTTTGTTAGTCCATCATTCACTTGTACCTGTTCAAGTGTGGCATAAGTGAAAATCCATCTAGTCCAACCGCGACCTTGTCCAGGAGAGCAATACTGTTTCCAGGTGGTAGGGATAGTCTGCTATTGCGCTTAATACAGTGGCAGGGAACGTCAGGAAAGAAAGGGAAAGCTGTGAAGGTATGAAATCCTCCATCATCAATAATGCATGTTAGCTTCTTTACCAAACTAGCAATTAGAGATTTAATGTATACGCTTTACTAGTTAATGGGGGCACATTKTTTTTTACTGCAAAAGTCAGTAGTAATCCAGTACCTCTCAAAAAGGAAAATAAAATAGCCATTAAAAGTGCTTGTCTAAACTGTTTGTGTTTGCAGAAAAATGGCCAGGCTTTTACAGTGAAATAATGTCAGATTTTAATATTTAGCGAAAATGTGGGGGAAGTGATTTGGAATACATACCTCTTAAAATGAAAAAGGCCAAACAAATCTCTCCGTGATCCTGCTTAAATTTATAAAGAAATAGGCACCGTAGGAGTCTTTAAAAGCTGTGCAGATGTTTTAAGGCTGAAGTCACACAAGTGCCAATTTTTTAATATCATATACTATGTGATTATAAAACATATTTCTATACATATCTAAGCCTGAAAAATACAATCACGTTGCCTACTGGCTGCCCCTCGCATGTTCRGTGCCCGATCACATGCAGTTTTCATAATACATAGGCTGTGGATGGTGATATGTAATCAGGGACAGGCCCTCCTCCTTCTGCATCTCAGGCAATGGTTCCTGCTGTCTATCCTTTTTTTTTTTGATGATAAATATTTCCAAGTCTTTGCACTACTCTCTGCTAAAGAATTTGCTGTTGTGGAGCCGGTCTCCCAGTTGCTGAAGTAGTGCTTGAAGGACAAAATGTTTGCCTTGTACCAGCTGCAAGGGACTGCACGGCACGGCATTTATGAAGAGAGGGAACAACAGGGAACTGGTGGGATGAGATGCCATCCATCATCATAAGCTATGTTTTTTTGGTCAGCAGTGCAACAGCGGCTTCGCGTCCAAGTAGAAGAAATCATCATCGAGGTCATGGACTTTTCTATGAGTAGGGTGGGAGAGCACAGTGGAAACCACAGCGTTGTTTGGAAATGGGAGGTTTGGGGATCTGCAAAAAGGATTGATTTTTGGAAGCAGAGCTGAGTGTGTTTTCGAAGGCAGGGAGTATTGAGCGGTCGTGGTCTTTCTCCCACCGTAATCCTTCCTGTGAGTCTATGGGTCTCCATTGGGAGCCCCAGAAGGGCGAGAACCGAGCCGTGCCCAGAGGCAGGGAGAGGGGCACGCTGGTTCCCTCTTCAACAGAAATCCCTGTTCAAGCATACAGAGCACAGCGGTCGGTGTAAATAGTGCACTTTAGGAAATAAGTCATCTATTCTGGTTAATCTTCCTTTAAGTGCTCTCTTTAAATATACGCTAAAGTGTGGGGAGGGAGGTTTGGAGACATTTTCTCTTACCCATCAGTGCAGTACACGAGAAGAGAGGCGTTCACTGGGGTTCAGCTATACAAAAGGGAAAATTTTAATCTTGGAAAGCTTGTGTGCCTTGAAGTCGCTCATTAAGTATTCAGTGTGATAAGATCATAACTGTCAATAAAGTCAGCTTTTTAAATTATTATTATTATTATTATTATTATTATAACTGCTTTTTGTTTTATCTGCTTCTTTGCATTTTCCCTAGAAGTTGATAAATCTATTAATCCTTTTTTCCTCTTTAGATTTAAGAAAAGTAATACAGATTTGCAGAAATCGAGAAATGCCTATAGTTCTGCAGCAGCCAGTTAAAAGAATTCAACTACTATACACTTTATCTTATTTTTGTAATTTGGAAAAGAAAAAAAAAAATCAATTTTCTCTGCTTCTTTCAAGGCTTTCCTTTTTTGGGTTATCCTCTCACTTTAAATATCGCCAAAGATAGTCAGTACTGGCTTTTCCAATTTGATTAAATCTTTCGGCCTTACTGTTCTGATTTCCGGGTGAAAATTGGTGGATGTCCTATAAGGAGGTCAAATAGGTAACTTTGGAACCACGGTTTTCCCTGAAAATAGATGTACATCGTTCCTCACCAGGTGTCATGAGCGCTGAACTGTGCAAAACACTGCACTGCTGTATTATCTTTCATCAAAGTACCTCTAAGTATTATGTGAACTTTTAGTCTATTTTTTTTGATTTGCTCGAGTTTTTCAGCTGCCATTATGTTATGAACAAGGACAATAAGATTTTTTTTTTTTTCTTTTCCTTTACAGTTGTTTCCTGTCTTTGCTCCTGGTGGCAGCTGTGGTTTGGAAGATTAAACAAAGTTGCTGGGCATCGCGACGAAGAGAGGTTGAAATGACAAAATTGAATCCTATCTCTTAAATGACTTTTTTATAGTTGTTCTCTCTTGTATTTATTCACATATGCATAGCATTAACCTTCAGTTAAGGATAAGCTCCACTAATCTATAAATGCTTCTGTTTGGGGATTTATAATAGTGTACTTTCGATTACACTTTCAGTGACAAATGATGCTATTTTAGTATCCTGATGCTGCAGTTTCTGTGAAGCACAAAAAAATAGGGGTGAATGTCCTACGTTCCCAGAACTCGGGTTCTAGGCAGCATAAATACAAACCCACCACAAATTAGGAGGTTCTTTACATCTGTTTCAAAAAAGGAAGTTTCTGCGCTGAAGCTATGAACCACATTAATCTGTTAAAAAAAAAAAAAAAAAGCTAATCCCCATTTTCAAATTAAAAGCTTATCTAAATGTTTTGGGGTTGTTTTTATTTTATTCCTTGGAACATAGTAGCATAAGAGAAAGGTGGGAGAAGCCACCCACGATTTGGAAAGCTGTAGTGTGCTACTTAAAAAGGCAACTTCTAGTGCCAGAGCTTTCTCCTTCTCACCTAGCCATGGACCATACCAGCTTCTCAACTTTTTCTTATTTGCAGCATGTAAAAAAAATGTGTGCTTTACACCCCCCAAAATATGGTTCCTCCTTGTTTATCCCTGATGCATTTGGTGATTTTTTTTTTTTTTCCACCACCCTCTTTTCCTGCTTCTCAATTGAAGCTGATTTCATGTTACACCCTAAGCACGCAGGGTGACCGAGATAGGGTGGCCAATATGTTGTCACTCAGTACCATAAAGAATGTGTCCTTATTTCTAATTTTTAAGCATAAACGCAGAAATGCATAGTAGAGCTGTGTAGAGAAGCAAGTTCTGTGTGCTGCAAGGCAGACGACCGCATGTTCCTGGGGTTTTCTTGCTGTAGTAAGCACTAAAACCATGGAAGGCAGAGTACAAATATAGCAGAGGTTAGGCTGGGCTGCGCCTGGGATTATTTTTAGGAGCTTTGTCTTGTGCAATCTGTTTTCTTGTATGCAAAATGAGAGAAGCCAGACTTTATTCAAGTGAGTTCATGTGCTCTTTCTATATGTAAGTGTCTATACATCGTCACCCAAGAGCAGGTATCTTTCCCTAAGGAGCGTGGTGTGTTTTCCCCCCTGCTTTTGGATTTTAGGGTGAAATCTGCCCATTCCCATAGATTTTTCTCCCAGCTGTCCTGCTGGGATGAAGCTCTTGGCAGCTGCAGGCAGCCAGTCGTGTAACTGTTCTATTCAAGGGTGTTTTATTCATACTTAGTAGTTGATCAAGAGTATTCTGGGGATTAATTTTTACAGTGCTGAAATTCTGTGGAAGTGCCCGTTTCTTGCATATCTTCAAAAATCTGTATCTGTACTTTCTAGTGCAGTAGTAGGAATAGTATAAATTTATTAAATCTGAGGATCTCCTTTCTTATAATAAAGCAGGATGATGTCTGATAACTCTTTTCCTCTTCTTCCTCTTTCTGCTTCAGATGTTTCTGCTCTTACTAGTGAACTCAAATGCATAATATAATCAGTGGTTTTCAAATAGATAACGCTTGATCTTTGAAATAATTTAAGTCTTTGAGGTTTTCTGTATTCTCTGAAGGTAGATAAATTTTTACTAGGGCGGCTGTTCTTTTCCTTCTCACTTTCTTGGCAAGAAAGTAAGCTGGAGTCAGCATAACATTCCCTGTTGGCTCCTGGGGTTCAATGTTATCTAGGAATGTATAAGGAATATAGACTGAGAAGTAAACACTGTGCTTTGGAGCTCAGTTAAAATATTTTAGCAGTGGCCTAAATGAAAAATGTCTCTATAAATTAAGTTACTTTCAGTCTGATGCATGTTTTAAGGAAAAAAGCTGGAGTACCAGCAATATATTGGCGTGTTTTAGTCTTAAATTCAGTTTACATTATTTGACGGGCAGTTCACAGTTCATCGGTGTGTTCTTTTCCTGGCAGATTCCTGTCTTTTGCTGTTATTGGTCTTGCTCCTTCTTTACATCTAGTGACTCTATCTTGTCGTTCATAGATCTCTGCTATTCCATTCCTCTTTTGTTAGAAATACTTGTAAAACTTGAGGAAACTGTTTTAAATCTTTGCCATGCCATTATTAGATACGTTAATAAAGACTGTCTCCAGAAACAGAAGTCTGCCCAAAAATTCTTTGACTTTTTGGTATTATCTAAGATGATTTTATAGCTTGCAGGGTTTTTTTTATACAGACTCTCAATAAATCGTAGCAAGGCTCTCTTTAAACATTAGTAGTTAAAATAATGATTAATAGCAATTTGCTACACTGAAAGTTTTAAGTACACAAGTTTACCCCTCTGTTCTGAGGATGTTTCTGAAGTGTGTGATTTTTAGATTTGCCATTCTTCTTCCTTTGGAGAGGTGGCTGATCTCTTCAGTTTTCTCCATTACCCTTACAGGAGTCTTGGGTCACAGAGTTTGCAGGCTGGACTGGGAAAGAGAGATTTTGTTTTATCACCTTTTTTTCCTCTATAAACTGCTGACACAGTTGATGGAGACCACCTCCTCCGCCTCCTCCCACCATATTACAATTTAGAGGCAGGGTGAAAGGAAGGGTGATTAAGCAGCAGTGGCAGGACACCCGATTCAGACAGCATATTGTAAACTTTAAGTTAATATATGCTGCAGCCATGGAGGAAGATATTTCTCAGGTTTGAGCTATATTTTTAGAAGTAGTCAAGTTACAGTCACCTGTCTCCCATGGGTTGTGCCGTAGTAATTCTGCGTGAGTTCTCTAACCTTAACCCAAAAGTAAGTAAGATGTAATGCAATCTGCAGGTAATTCCCAGCTATCAATCGCTTCTTCTTCCAATATAAGCATTGCAAGTGCCTAACTTATCGCAGTGCAGAGTGAAAAGTAGATAGCTGAAGCTTAATCTGAGGTATGTATAGGACAGAAAATGGAGTGTGTTGAAAGGTCTAGTAGTCAAAATTATTCAGACAGTATTGCTTGGAAAATGTGCTGGGAGATGTTGTACAGCTGTGCTTGGTTATATCAGGTTAGTGGAACAGAGCATCATCATTTGGTTGGAACTAAATTTGCATTACTCCTTACTGAGAAAGCAGTGTACTACAAATCCAGAATCTACATAAGGATCTTGTAAAATATATAAGATTCCCCTGACTTCTTTTTTTTCCTTTCTGCAGCTAATCCTCTTTGACCAGCTGCTTGCACATGTCAGTGCTGATGTTCTTCATCCTTAAGGCTAAAGGGTGTTTTGGGTGTGCAAACACGGCGTATCAAATGTATCGTTGTAGGAAAATGAGTTTGGAGCACTGAGCAAAAGTTCAGGCCTTGCGGAGTATAAAACTTGACCTGAAGTAAAAATGGGAACAATTTGTGTCATATCAGGCATGGAGGAGATGGGATTGTAAATTGTGTTTATTCCCTCTCCAGTGAGCACCATCTTTAAGTATCTTCAGACATCTTAAAGAGGGGAAAATGGAAATAAAAAGGCAGCTTTTATAGGAGGCTTAGGATGAGGTGAATGACATTAGGAAATAGGGATAGGAAACCTTTCTATCTTGCCTCTAGAAAATGACATGTTAAATGTATCAGGGTGGTAATAGAGAATAATGCACAAAATACGAGTGTGGCATTAGAAATTTAATATGCTCATCTGCTGTCATGAATTTTCTGTCCTATTGTTTTATTTTAGCATCCAAATCCTATTCTCTTCACCCTCAGTCTGCTGCTTCTCCTCCACTTTGAGCAAGAAATAGCTCCTCTTAACATTTCCAGCAAATGGAGCATGGATGGTGATTTGGCCGACCCAGTCTGTCTGTCTGCATGAGGGTCAGCTGGATCACTCTTCGTGCCCCGTTGGGGTGTGTTGGGATCATCAGCACCAAACATATACGGAGATAACTAAATTTGGGTGTCTAGAGCTCAATTGCACCCTTAACATACATAAAATTGTCTACATTTCACCTCCTTTCTTGCCAAGACTATCCAGGACTGAATGTTTTTACTCTGTGCACTGCCCAACTTATTCAGGATGGGTTTTGTGTATTGATTTACTGCAGGGATTATCCTCCTTCTTCCTGACCTCATTGCTAAAACCTTTTTCCCTCCCAAGTGTATTCAAAATGTAGCAGCACTTCTTTTTTCACTGGCATCCTCGGCTGTAACATCCGTGAACACTGAATACCATTTAGGCAGGCGGTTTTCTGTATTCATTTTTACAGCAAAGACTTTCCAAGGGATGCGTGCTGTGTATTATTTATTGCCCTGCCTTCATTTTCTTCTCCTTCCTGCTCTCACCTGTTAGTATTTCATTCATCTCTCATATCTTTTCTCTTAGACTCTGATTTAGGGTATTCTTTGTCAAAGGAAAGGATTCAGGATTGGAATATTTTCAAACTGTAACTGTAAATCAGGATCTTCATCGCTGTCTAGAGTCTCCAGTGGTGTCTTGGAAGGATCTGGTATTGGTCTTCTGCAAGAACACTAAAAGATCAGGCTACAAATGTCGCTAAATTTGGGCAGTCACAGGTGCTTTGGAGGGCTTGTAAGAAACGAGATGTGCTGGTGCTGAACTTTGCTGCTGTATTCTCCAAGCTCCCAGCAGTCGTTTGGCATGTGGACCTTCTTGTTCGATAGCACCAACGTGCTATTCAGTGTCTGTCAGCTGAGAAGAAAACATTAGCTTCTTGTTGGTGTAGTTTGTAGGGGAAACACGAATTGGAGGAGTGAGAAATCATGGCAAGCAGGTAACTTCTACAGAGGTCTAGATCACGTGGTCAGCGCACTCAGTTGTCTCATCAGGGTGAAACGTAAGCCTGTGTATGTATTTTTTWAAACAGTTAGGGTGGGTTTACTTCCCAGAATACTTGTTCCCTGGAAAATAGACTGAAATGATGGTGGCCATGGTGAATTAATAACCGTACGTAAATTCCCAGTTCTTGCATTTAGAAGTAGAGTAATAAAATAAGAGCATAGCGTTAGTATTGTGTGTAACCGGTTATTGGAGTACTGTGTCCACTTTGGTCTCAGCAATGTCTTGGGTGTTGCAGATGGTACAGAACAACACTGCAAGATTAATTTGTTATCTGGAAGATAAGCGAGAGACTAAAGCATCTCAAATTACTCATTTTATCCAAGGAAGAACATATTGAGATTTGATGATGTGAGTCAGTGTCTGTGAAAAGGAATCATAGAAGATTCATGATGGGATGAGGGTCTTCTAAACGATCCCCCAAAGGCATAACATCCAGTGTCTGCAACTGGGGGTAAAAAAGTTAAAAGCTGTTTGCTTTTTCTTCTCTTTTTAATGGCGAGAGTAGCAATGCCAACAATGTTTTTTAGAAACATGGCGCTCGGATCAGAATTTGAGTGCTTTTGGAAGGATCTTCTCTAGGTCAATCCAAGTCACATGCTTGTGGAAATCACATGGTGCAGTTCGGTGGCTCGTACTATGCAGGAGGTCAGATCAAATAATCATAACTTTTTCCACTACCCCTAAATTTAAAATCTATGAATGGGAACCAACTCATAGTGCCTGGAGGCTTTTTCCAAAATACAAATGCTGTGTGCTCTCTGCCATGGTCGGTGTGGCTTTGGTCACCAACTGAAGGAAATTATAGCAGAAATACATGATGCCCTGAAGAGGAAAAACATCCCAAAATACTAATGTTGACAAGAGATTCCAGCTCGGGGGGAAATTGATGGTCCGTTTTTGTTTGAACATGCTACTGTCATTTCTGTGCTTAATTGAGCTCATCTCTGGTTGAACTTGCAGATGGCCAGTTACAGCTGACCATTTGTAGCTTTAATACGTCTGCGTAGGACACCATTATATCAGGTTGGCAATCCCATACACAATGTTGGCATCCAGCTGAGCTCTTCTCACACAGTCTTTAGTGGTGTTGCCACTAGAGACTTCAGCTGGTTTTAGTATATCCCAAAAAACAACTGTTGGCCAGTATTTGCGATGATGAAGCTAGACTATCAAGTCTAGCTCTAGGAGAGTTCAGCCTCGTTTAAAAAAACCCACAACTGTATGTATATTGAAGCTGTTGTCATTTCAGACTCCTAGGTCTCTCTCTGATGATAGGAATCAGTGGTACAGGCATCTAATTTAGCTATTTGGAAAAATCAGGGAGAGAAGCAGCGTTGTGTAATTATGCTAGAAGAGCTCTAGTCAATCAAAGGTGCGCTCTGCTATTGTGTAATTATCTGGTGTTGGTATATATTTTAGTCTGCATGGACTATATACGTCTGGACTTTTAAAAAGAAATGATATCTTATTCTTCTTATTAAAGGTCAGGTTTTCTGTGCCCTCCTACTGGGCATGATTATGATGAATAACTTATCTTAATCAGCCCTGAATTAAATATCCTCTGTCACTTCAGCATGAGGCAACTTCCCAGCAGCTTTGCTTTCTGGTTTGTTATAGTTTTGAAGTGTGGAAATGCCTGTTGAGAAGCATTTGAACATTAATTCTCTCCTCCTCTCTCTTTCAACATAGCCTGCAAAGTCAGTTACAAAACTAATTAGCTAACATTAATACGTGCACTGCTCTAGGGGCTTAAAAACTTAATTTTCAGTGATGATGGAAGTGTCAGAGAAAATTGTTTGTTTGTTGACTTACATGGTAGTTAATGTAATTGTAGCTAAATGCTTTAAATCACTTATTTCTGAGACAATGTGGCTTATCTTCGTGGAATATTTATATCTTATATGTTTGTTGCTTTGCTGATGCCCCTTTTTATTTTGGAGTAGGTAATTGCATTGACTTCTCTCCTTTCCCCCAAGGTCACCAAGTAACTATAATGTAAAGCAAAGGTTCCCACACCAGGATATATATGTTACTTCAAAGTAATGCACAGTGATGCCTGAGCACCCGTCATTGCTGGCCACGTAGACGTGCAGCTCCATCTAGCTGCTGTTGCCACCGCCGCTGGGAAGGACACCTTCTCCAAAGGCCCTTGGGAACCCCAGGAAGGTGGTGTCCCCTTCCCATGCTGGCTGCCAGCAGCCTGCGAGCTGTGGTTTTGGCAGATGTCATTACAGGAGAGCTCTGGGACAAGTTCTCAAGGTTTTCTGAGTTAGTCATGCAGTGGTGCCTGGAAATAGGTAGTTGATAGTTCATGTGCATACGCAAATATGTCTGCACAAATGGTACGAGCCACCTTCTGAATTCAAATGAAGCTCTTACAGCAATTCAGGATGTGCAAGAATAAGCTCAAAATGGCTGTCTACCAGTGCAACCACTCTACCCAGTATGTTTGGGAAGGACAGGAGTGCTCTCCGTCCTCTGACCTCAACAAAATGGCTGTGACTTCGGTTAGCAAGTGGCCAAGTGAGAGCTAATAAGCCTTGCTGGGAGAATTTTGTTACCCTTTGCTCAGCGTATGCAGCGAGACCTTTAGATATTTGATTGGATTGTGTGTTCTATACGTTGTGCAAAGACTTGGAGGGAACATGTAAGAGGACTGACACGCTTGAATAACTTTGCAGAATTGATGCTGTTTAAAAGACTGGTCAGGAAGGAGGAGACAACTTTGTTCTGTTTCCTTATCACCCTCTGTTTAGCTTCGGTTGGAGGGGATGAACAGCAACCGGAGTTGCTGAATCCATGTTGGAGAACAGCATCTTTACACTCTGCGTGGTAAGAGCTCCACGCTTCAGCTTAATACAGGAAAATCCCAAATACTCTGTTCTGCCCCAAAATCTTTTTTTTTTCCTAAATGTCTTAAACAACAAGAGTACAAATCGGTTTGCTCCCTTATCTTCTTTATCTTTCTTCTCTTACCATGACACTGGAGCTGTTACTTTCTTTAGACTCGTTGTTGTTTGTGAGGTCTCTGGGTTTTGGCCCATTGGACCAGTTTATCTTTGCAATACAGACAGGGTAGTGGTTCAAAACACACAGCTGATTTCAGAGTATCCTGGTTTTTCAGGTTGGCTGTGGACAGCATGGAGAACACAGCTGGTGATTTTGCTTGTTCATAACAGTGGAGCTTGATTTTTCCGTGGTGGTACAGAAATACGGCAGTAGAGACCCAGTTCAGCGGGAGGTTGATCGTAGACTCAGCTTTGCAGCAGCATCCTAAATTCATTGCAACCTCGAAGGCTGTAATATGAATCCTCAAAGGATGGCCTTTAATCGTACTTGTGTCATCAAAGTAAAGGAACATGTAGCTTACTCTGTTGAAATAACTTTAGCAAAAGTTCCTCTAAAACCAAAACGTTATCTCCTGAGGATGCCCAGAGTAGCTATACTTTTAAAAACAACAAGCTCTGGGTCCCGAAAGATCTGAATTTCAGAAATACCTTGAAGGATTAGATCTACAAATTTCCTGGAAAAAAAACCTGTTGATAAGACTATTGCTTTTTTCTGGCTCCCGTTTTTAAAGTTCACCTCCTTCGACCGTAGACTGGTGTAATGGAACCAGACATTCCTGCTGACACCCTGCCTGAATATGTCCTGTCTGCTGGAAGTAAATTTGCTCCCTTTTCTGTGGGATCCTGCTTGCTTCTCTTTTACTCTATCTTAAAATGAAAGCTCATCTGTGCCCGTTGTACGCTTAGCACACCCATGGTTTTTTCCTCCTTGAGTTTCTGCTTTTTTCCTCCTCATTTCTGTTGAAAATTGAGATGAAATACTCGTTTAAAAACTTGAGTTCATTACAAGTTCTAGATAGCTGTTTTGCTTAGCTTTTTTTAAAAGCCATTCTTTATAAGGAGCAAATAAAATCCCAAAYGTGTGGCTTTCTTCTGGAAAAATTGACATCCTTTCATGGCTGAAAATATCAGAGCCCCATCCTGAAAGGTACCGTAGCCTTGTGCTCATAAAAGAGACTCTGCAGGGGGCAGTTGCTGAGATGGATGGTAGCAGGATGGTTATACAGAGACCGGTGACTGCTTTATTATTGTGAATAAAATGTTCGGGCTTTTCTTGTCAGAAAACACAGCATAGGTTATATTAGTCAATTAACCTGGTAACCTGAATAGCTGTTTTTCTTTTGCGTGAGAGCCTATGCTACTGCATGAAAAGGTTTTCCTGAATTCCTCTGGCTGTTTTTCTCCCATCAGTAACACACTATTCATTTTGGATTACCCATTACTCAACGTGTATGAATTTAGAGAATCACTGGTATGAAACCCTGCATTTCTGCACCGTTTGCTCCTGGATCTGTACCTCTAGTTCTGGGTGCTATGAGATGAGCAACCTCGGTGGTCTCCCATCCTCCCTGCTGTTTTTTTTTCCTCCATCATAGACTGTCTGTTGAGTTTGTTTATTGTCAGGTTCTCTTAGTGTCTGGTTGCACCAAAACCTTCAGGCATTGTTTCAACACTTCCCATTCTGCAATTGCTTTAACTTGTGATTTTTTTGGAAGGAGTTTTTCTACTGATAGTGGGGGGGGGGGGAAATCAATGCAAATGAAAGTTGTGCAGGTTCTCACAGTTTGCGGTTACTTAAATATTAAAGGCCAGCGGTGTGTTCCAATACATGCTTTTTGATGTGTTTTTATTGTAAGCCTGTCAAACGTTTTGCCTTTAAGATCCTCTTCAGACCTAAGTGATTTAAAATATTCCCAGGTTGTCCTATTAATTGTGTATCTAGAAACCAAAGGTTTGCTTGAAAGAGTATTGAGGTTCATTATTTTAAATCTCAGAAAGCCAATCATTAGGAGTGAGGGTAAGCCAGGTTCAGGGGTATCTGSATGTTAACCGCTGCTGACTTCTAATGACATGCTCAACGTCTTGGCTAGGGAAATGCCACAACTTCTCCCTTACAACATAATAAAATCTTTTAATTAAAATTTTGACACACCAAACAAATATCAAAGGATATATATGCGCACAGGTTAAACATGCACAGTGCATGCCTTGGGGGACAGAATGACATTCTGGTTACAGAACAATTATTTCTCAAATTTATTCTTAATTTTGGGGGGAGGAATTTTGTAACATGACTTGTGCTACACCAGAAACTGGTGTTAGGAAAAGGATGTTCCCTTAGGCATTTGCTGCTTTCGTTGCAGCTTGGACCTTTGGTGTTACCTGGTTTGGCCACTGTTACGCTGAGAGTCAGCTGGCTTTGGGACATCCCCGAAAGCGATGGCTTTCCTTGGCCAGTTCAGAAAACGAAGGCAATAACGTTGCTGTCAGCATTGCTTTTCCCACTGCTCGTGTTGTAGCACTCAGAGGCATCTCTGCCTTCACAGCACTGCTCGGGGTTTTATTTCTTGAAGCTACTATTGACTTCAATAGGAGTCATGTTGCCAAATTGCACATTTTCTTTAGTAAGCTAACTCTCTTCAAAGAGCTAATAGCTTTTAGTTCGTAAGTCTCTTGGACATCTTCATCAGGACAGCTTGTTCTTTGATTTTATAGCCATTAAACAAAGCGCTTTATGATAGCTGAAGGGGACAATTGCAGGAACAACAACCCAGCAATCTGTTTCACACTTGCTTTAGTCTGCAATCTGCTGGTGTGCTTTAAATATTCGAAAACTCCTCGCGTTCTTTTACCCAAGTGTGAGTTACACACACGTTTGCTTGCAAATGCTTAGTACAGCTCCGTTTGTGTGAATTTGTTGGGTTTTTTTGCTTTGTGACAGTATCTACAATCTGCTCTGAAATGCCTTCTTTTTTCTTTTTTTTTTCCCCTTTTCTTCTTTTCCCCTGTCCTGGTTCCGGCTGGGACAGAGTTAACTTTCTTCCCGGTAGCTGCGGGGCGGTGCTGTGTTTTGGGTTTGGTATGATAGGAGCGTTGGTGGCCCATTGATGTGTTGGGTGTTGCTGGGTGGTGCTTGCACCGGGGACTTCTCGGCCTCCCATGCCCTGCCAGGTGCACGGGAAGCTGGCGGGGGGAGCATAGCCGGGGTGGTTGACCCACCTGGCCAATGGGGTATTCCATACCATGTGATGTCATGCTCAGTATATAATTAGGAGGCGTGGTCTGGGAAGGGGGGGCTCTCATGTCACAGGACGGCCTGGGCGTTGGTCGGTGGGTGGTGAGCAGCTGCATTGTGCATCACTTGCTTTGTATATTTTATTATTGTTGTTGTTATCACTGTTATTATTACTGTTCTACTTTCTTTTATTTCAATTATTAAACTGTTTTTATCTCAACCCGTGAGTTTTCCTACTTGTGCCCTCCCCATTCTCTCCCCCATCCTACTGGAGGGGGAGGGGGAGGGTGAGCGAGCAGCTGCGTGGTGTTTAGTTGCTGGCTCGGGTTAAATCACGACAGTCCTTTCCCCCTTTTCTTCTTTTTTTTTTTTTTCTTCTTTTTTTTTTCTTTTTTCTTTTTTTTCTTTTTTCTTTTTTTTCTTTTTTCTTTTTTTTCTTTTTTATTTTTTTCTTTTTCATTTTTTCTTTTTTTTCTTTTTTT
>JAYKAV010003188.1:1502295-1607126 GCA_035582835.1 Phoebastria nigripes | reverse complement strand
TTTTTTTTTTTTTTTTTTTTTTTTTTTTTTTTTTTTTTTTTTTTTTTTTTTCCCTCTCTTTTCCCTCTTTTTTCCTTTTTTTTTTTCTTTTTCCCTTTCAGAAAGTAAGCAAAACTTTGCCACTTGCCTTTTATGGCAGTGAAATTTTATAATTTTTTTTATTAAACTGAGAACCATAGAGGCTTATACACCCCCCCAAGCTTAGTTGCATCGATCCCATCGTGCCTTCCTGCCACCTTGCCTGAACCCCAAGCTTTACAGAGGCAGTCTTCCACTTTTCTACACAAAAAAAAAAAACCCAAAACTAAAAGATGGCTTGGCAAAGAAAAGACCGTAGAAGGTTTCTGAGTTCAAGAAAATGGTGATGTAATTAGTTTTGTCCAAACAAGTTGCATGCTGGATAGCAGCATCTTCCTTTCACCTGTGTGCTGTGTCCCCTTCTGTTGTGCTGGATGTGGGCAATATATCTTCCTGGGTTATTTGGGGCACGATGCATTTTGTGGGGTTTTCTTTAGCACTTTTTAAAGTGCTGTAAATGATCAGTTAGGGTTTGGAGTGTCAAATTGCCTAGAATTAACGGGGAAAAGCGGGTGGTGATGGTGGGAAGTATAGAGGGCATTTGGTAGTGGCTCAATCTTGCTTAAAAATAGAGTATAACTAGTATTGCTGCAGCTAAGTAGTAATGCTAAATGTGTAAAGCTGTGTACAACAAGTGGTTTTGGGCAGTTGCTGCACTTAAGGGTGAGTGCTGATTTTTTACATGGTCTACGAAGTGTATGCCTCTTCCCTTATTAAATAGGGGCACTGAGTCACATCAGACCCATTGCTTCTGGGAATTAGGGTTATGGCTTCTGCATCCTCTTATATAGGTTGGGTAGCTTGCTGTTAGTATTAGAGATTAGCCGCTGAAGCCAAAAAGAAGCGTGTCCACAGCTCAGCTAAAATTGAAATGCTGTTTCCAGCCCAGCCGTATAGGAAGTGTCTTTTTTGTGTTAAAAAACGGGAGCTGCATCGTAATGCTTAAAAAGTGCTTAAGAGTACAATAAAAAGATGTCTTGTGTCACGAAGGCTTGCAGAGATTTACCTGGGAAAAGGTTTTCTATTTTAATAAAACATATTGCAACAAGGACATGCTTGCCATTTGATACATTTGCCGCATTCAGAAAGGAAACAAACAATAAAAGATGATGATTATTCACTAGATGCCTGACAGCATTTTGCTAGTGCTGTTATAAAAAATATCAAATTCTTTCTTACAGTAGTCACATACTGCTGCTAGTTTAATTTTAAAATGGTTCCCACAAATCCTATGGAGTCCTGTCATGCCCCGGACAGGTGATGACAAACAGCTAGGGTATCACAGCTTAAAAAGTAAATAACTGCTTTATGGAGACTTAAGCAGATGTGTTTTCCCTCACAAACAGGTCAGGCTAAGACTGTGCGTGTAGCTTTACTTGCAGTAACCTGTTAAGTTGTAGTAACGTGAATATTTACAATTATCTGTCTGTACCCTTAAGCCTGTTAAAACACCAGGAGGTTATTTTTCCACATTCATTGATATCCCTTCGTATTGGGTAAAACCTCTCAGATACATGTTTTTTTCATCTTTGTGTTGGAACAATGTGATAATAATATTTTTCTGTTTATTAAATTAGCAACTACTCCGTGAGATGCAACAGATGGCAAGTCGCCCCTTCGCCTCCATCAACGTTGCCTTAGAAACAGATGAAGAGCCGCCAGATCTCATTGGGGGAAGCATAAAGGTGAGAGCTGGTGCTTTAGAATGGTCCTTACCACAATTAATCATGGATGCTTTTTTTTAAACTGTGGTTAACGCAGTAATCCCAAATCCTCTATTTGTTATATATCTGCAAGAAACCGTAAGTCCGGGAGGGCCAASAGATACTGTTTTTATTTGCTCTTATCCCTTCAGGTATGCATTTACAACTTTGGGGCTGGTTTAGATAAAAGTTATACTGTTTGTAGGATATGAGATTTTGTGTTTGCCTTGTTAGTTTTTATGCCTTGTAATAGAGAAGAATGCAGCTTTACACAGTAGAACATTTGGCTAGAAATAGCTATAGGTGCTGCAAATAGAAACCATTTTTCTGTGATATCTCAAAGCAAACAGGAATATAATAATGTCTGTGTACTGTAATAGTGTTAACATATTTCTGATTATAAATATATGTTCAAATACATCTTGTGATGCRCAAACAGGAGTGTGGAGAAATCATTGTCTTACGCCAGGCTGGCATGTTCTTAGACACAACACGTTGTATTTTTAGGAGAAGCATATTTAAAAGGAGACTAATGAATTAAAAGATCTTTTTAATATGATGCTTTGACTAGCAGACTTGTATACACAAAGAAAAAATTAAGAACCTGAGAACACTGATTATTTTTGTTTCCTGTCTAAGGTAGCTGTTTTGTTTTTTTTAGACTTCAGTTTTTTGGAAATCTGCCTCATTAGTCTAGGCACAAAGTTTCTCACCTTCTATTACTGTGACGAGAAAGCAGGTTATGCTTTTCTATAAAAAAATGTGTGTATTTTAATTATTGTAAAGCACATGAAAACAATCTGACCCGAGAACTTCTGTTTGGTGAGTAATAATATTTAAGTCTTGGCGTTAGTATTAGGAAATGCCACAATTAAGGTTGCCTGTATAGCTTTAGCTCTTCCTTATTTATGTGTGAATATAGTCTTTCATGGCAAGTTGTAACACTTTTTCCACCTGATCGGTGTCTTGCAGCATGTTCTGGGTGGACACTACGTAGAAGAAGCTTTTCAATATATTGTCTTAGTTTCCTTATTTGTTCTGGTTATTTACCGTGTTCCATCCAAACATTTAGTCCCAAGCTTGAATGATTCCTTTGATTGCCCCACATTTGAGTGCTTCATGAATTAGTCGTTACTTTTCTCTGAAGTCAGGGATTATTGTCCCTGTTTTGCAGAGATGAACCTTGGAGTGTAGTGAAAATAAAGTAAAATTTTCAAAGGTACTCGGTAATTTGGAGTAATCGAGTGACACGGCAGCTAAGCTGACCTGTCTCTGGGACCTCTCCTTGAAGACTCTGAGTGGTTCTACTCCCCCTTGACTTCCATTTGACTCCAGATCACTCTGTTTTTCTGAGTTTTTATAATTTCTCTACTTCTGTTACCAGTGTGGTAGGCACTGGAAGTCATTCCAGTCACTGTCCATCCACAGTCACTAATAGCTCACCAAGACTTTGAAATACAGGCTTGTAAAATTGGATTGTCACTCAACAAATTATAATGAGCCTTTTTTTCATTGCTTCATCGAAGAAGCCACGGGATGTGTATGGATGTTCCCATCGGGCTGGAGGCGGATTTGTGAGGCTGTAGCCTGACTGCTGATGTTCTGGGGTTGCAGTCTGTCTGTCTGGGGGCTTTTCCCTTCCCCTCTCTCCATTTTTTGGAAATAAGCTAACTAAAAGCACCTCTTCTGTAGGATCAGGCCAGAACAAAGCTGTCCCAAACTTTTTGATCTCTCTGACAAGTTCATCTACATTCATAAACTACAGAGAAGATAGTAAACTTTGAATCTCTCTATGTTCTGATTAGTGTGTTATTTCTTCTCTTGTTCAGCTGGCAGTGCTTTTACTTTTTTCATTTGGGCTTTGTTGTGCGCTTTTTCCTCCGTACCCCTCTGCTTTTTGTTTTCTTCTCAGTTTCTTCTTTGATTATAGGAATGTTGAACCTTTCTCTTTTGAAGTGCTTCCATAGACAGCACCGCAGACGGGATTTCATCTTTCGCTCACTTGCAGCTAAGCCTCCTTGCTTTCCCATGTCTGCCATCATCTTCCATATCTCACTTGTCTGACCTCCTTGGGTTGCTCAAGAATGGATGGAGAAGCCGGTTTTAAGCATA
Organism: Phoebastria nigripes; assembly: GCA_035582835.1. Lineage (NCBI taxonomy): Eukaryota > Metazoa > Chordata > Aves > Procellariiformes > Diomedeidae > Phoebastria > Phoebastria nigripes. The sequence continues at coordinate 1,603,233 of JAYKAV010003188.1, read as the reverse complement.
ATAAGTAAGACTGTGGACAGATGTCCTTTTTCAGACCCAGAAATTGTTACCAACTCCTGATTGCCCTCTGTGCTGATAACACATGCAAATGTTTCTTAATCCACTTCAAGCATAAGTGAGACGCTCTGATTCAGGCAAATAGCACAAACCTTGTACAGTGACCTGAAGCCAAGTAGGGAACGTGGACACGGATGGTTGTGCCAGCAGGTAACTTCATCTGCTCGAAGATCTGGGTGCAGAACAAGGATGYTTTTCCATGACAGGAGAGTCATTAATTTGGGGGGGGAGGGAGGTGTTTATACAGATTTTTCTCATCTTGCAAAATTTGGATAGGGAATGGAAGTATGTACAAAAGTATGGAGTGTTTCAGCGAAGTTGAAATCACGTGGAGAGGAGAGGAGTCTCAGGAAGCTTGTGGGTTGTGAGCAGCTTGGGGAATGATGCTTCTGAGATAGTCTGGCCTGTTGGATGCTGCATATAAATGAATTTAAATAGAAGTGAAAAAGCAGTCTCAATATCTGTGGGGGTCAACTTCGGTTTTTCTCGTTATCCCTTTTGCACCTGCATGGGAGAAAAGCTCTTAGCAGGAGGGAGCTGCAGGAAGATGGGCTGGCATGATACAGAAATGTGGAATTGCATTTTTCTTTGTGTTTTGTCTGTTCTTTAATTATTAGCCAAGAAAAGAGTGAAGAGAAATGTTGCTACGTTGTTGGACTGTAAGCCATTCTCCAGTTACTCTGCCATTCGCTGTGTCAAAATTTGAGAGCCTTCGTTTTAATGCAAGAAATCCAGACTTGCGTTATCATAAATGCATTGATGTTTTTCTTTCCCCATGTGAATCAAAGCCTTTGGTTAATAACGAGTTTATTTGAGGGTTACAAAGGAGAAGTGGAAAATGGGACGTCTTGTCTGCGAGAGATTAATTTCCTTTTCCATTGTGCATAGCCAATTGGCAGCCAGTGTCAAGCTAGTTCCATCCTAAGCTAATGTTTTCCAGCTGGACAGTATTAGAACCGTGTTTTCAATTAGTATTTTTCCTGGGGTACTTAAAAGTAATAGAAAGTGATTTACCTGCAGGGAAACTATTCATATTACAGTCTGCAGCTAGGCAACACGTAACTAGCTGCTTTGGTTTATTTCCCACTCAACAAATACCCAGTGGATCACAAATCTACCACTAAATTTGCTTAGTTATTATAAAGTCCATTGGCTTTTCTCTGCAGCTTTTTGTGTGTTCTGAGGTGCTGCCTATTGCAATTTTTTTTCTAAGAGTATTCAACGTCCCTGGGTATCTGGGACTCATCCAAGTGTCTGAACTGGTGTTACTGTAACTCAGGCTTTTTTAGGTCTTGTTAGCTAATTAATCTAAGTTTTGTAGTCCTCTGCAGTGATTTTTAGAAGAAGCTTTCCTGAAAGAATTTGGAAAGTTTATAATTTCGACATTGATTTCCAGGTATCTTGAAGCTGGTAGAGGCATGAAGTTAACACTTGTAGATTCTTGGGAAAAACACATACACAGCATAGCAAGGAAACACTTAGCTTGAGCAAAACACGTACAGGATCAACAAGAAAATTGTTGCATTAGAAAAATGTATCCTTAAGTTGGAACAAAAATTGTCTTGGAAGCTTTTAGAGGATTTGAAAAACACTCTTGCAAAATGGAGCGTTTGCCTAGTAGAGCTGGTCCGTAGAGCAGCCTTCGCTGTGCTGCATTTAGGGATCCAACGTGCGAAGCCTGTGCTAAGAGGTGATTATTTTTGCATCCGTGATTGACAGGCTGTCCACATCTATAGTTGCCTAAATGGGGTGAGAGGAGTAYTTGGTGAGCAAAATCCTTGTGAAGTTCATTTAGCGTGTTCTGTACCTTCCTGCCGACGTGCATTTAATTCTGCTGTGTTAGGCTTCTGAGGGCAAAATAGCTTCACTGCAAATCCTTAATCAGACATCAGCTCACCAAGCTGGCTGATTCCTTAAAAATAGCAGAAAAATTGATGGAAAATAGCATCTTACTCTAGTAATTAGTTTGCTTTGTTATGAAAGAAAGTGCTATTGAGTGGTTTAAAGACTGCCAGAAGGTCCCATCTGTTCAAGAAGTACAGAGATGAAGTGGTGGGCTGATTTAGGAGTGGGCAAGGGATACCACAGTTTTATATTTTCAGTCTACTTGTATTTCGCATCTGACTGGTGCCCTTGTTAAATTCTGTTTACGTTGCAATGAAGTTGCGACCATCAGTAACGAGCAGAGAAGCGAGTAGTTAGAAGTCCTGTGCCAGAGGGCAACGGGTTTGGGGCAGCTGCAGGGGTACCATTGCTGTGAGGAATGGTTTGAAATGAAGCATCGTCCAGCTCCAGCACTTCTACAGGGCGACTTCATCTTAATTTTTACGTGTAGCTCTGTGTTGGGCTGTTTCATGTGATGAGAGAAGTTAAGCGAAGAACAACTAAGGGCCAAGGAACTGATCGTTTTTAGGGCTGTTATCCTGTTCTGGTTGTCACTCTTGGTGACACATTTCACCCTTAGTTCACTTGTTATTGACCCATTATTAGTCCATCACATTTGCTGATGGACCAGCTTCTGTGACCCCCTCCCAACCCACTTCACTTAAAATGAGCCAGGTTAGCGTAAGCACAGCGAGCACGAAGTCTCCCACTTTGCCGTGCCACCGAGCTGAGACTGGGGGTCCTCATGCAAGCAGGCAGATTTGGAAGGATGGCAGGCTTGAGGTGTGATATATAAAAGCAGTCTTAAGTAGAAATGGCCAGGCTATTGAGATGCATTGGAGGAGGACAGAGCAGGTTAGGGTTTTTCAAGGGTGGTATAAATAAGCTGAAAGGGAGAGTCATTCATTATCCTCAAAAGCATAATAGTTGGAAGAAGGGGATGAAATTGAGGGGGGAAAACATAAACTGAATAATCATAATCTGATGTGGCAGTTGCCGGAGATGGTTCATACACAGCCTTCGAGGCCAGAAAGGCTGGTTTTATTTCGCCTGACCTGTCTAGGGCAGGCTGCTCGGGCTTATTAGCTTGCTTTTTGAAATGCAATTTAATTCTAATGTATTATTTCTGGGGTTTCTAGCATTTGCTGGTTCTAGGAGCTTTTCCCTGCAATAAAGCTAGGGCGTTCAAAGCATGTCAGTGTGTAGCTGTCTCCTTGTTGTTAGCAAAAGCCCTTCCACTCATTAGACTCGGTCCGTGTGCGCGAGCGGATGGCAGGGGCCCTCCCGTTACATCAGGGTGATGAGGGACTTACAACAAGAAGCGACATCCCAGCTTGTACTTTATATTTGGTGTTAATTCTGCTTATGCTGGCCCACCTTCTAATTCATGGAAAAGCGTACGATCGCCTTTGAAGGAGTTCCATGCTAGACGGAGTTGCCACTGGTAAGAAGGGAGCCTTATCTGGGCAGCCAAGGTGTGTAAAACAGATTAGCTGCACTAGAATTGCATATAGTCTGGCTGTGACCGTGCTGCGAAAGCAACAACAAAAATACCTGATAAAACCTTCACCTAATGAATTCTGTCCAGTTAACTAGTGCCGGGTATCTTGTTTTGATTTCTGTTGCAAAATTAGGGACTTGGGGGGAAACTTTTGCCACTTCCATAATATAATATGGAATATAAATATTTGGAAGGGAGCTATCATGAGATCCACAGAGACAGCTGTTAAGCCTGCCTTGTATTTAGGGAATATTTGGCTGATAATTGAGATTTAACTAGTTTTAGATTTGAAGACTAAATTTTTCAGCAGGATGGACTCTGATTTTAGCTGATAAGGAAGAATTTGCTGGAGGGAGAGGAAGGAGCATGAAGCTTCCCCCAGGACAGGGTTTTTCTAAGCTCTTTTTTCTCTCTAGTGCAAACAAGTGTCTCTTCTGATTGAAGTACTAATAAGACCAGCAGCTTCTCAAAAACATTATCGGGGACCTATTTGYGTTCCTTTATGCCAAGTAGTTGGTTTGTGTGTCTTGTGTTTGCAGTCTTCATCCAACTGTCCTATTTTGTTGGTTTTTTTACTTGCACTTTTTCATGTGCAAAAACCAGCCAAGTGGTCAGAAACAACCAGAAAAATCCTGCCTCTTCACCCGTATAAAATCAAAATAAATATCCACTGTTGGCCATATATATTTTGCCCAGATTTGATACCCATGGCCTTGTCTATCCCATTGCCTCCCCGGGGCATCAGCAGGGAATTGAAAAAGAAGGGCAAGTGTTGGCTTACATGAGTGGCGATGCTCAAAGCTGTGACATGAGATTTTGTCATTTCAGGGTGACTGCTTCTGAACTAAAAACTTGCCTAGCGAAATCCTTTCCTTCACCGAGAGCTTGTGTCTGTGTTTTGCTGGATTGACAATGTGCAGTTTAAAATAGAAAGCAGTTGTTAAAGGCAGTGGGAGCGAACTCGGTGCCCCGTGAGGCTGGTTTGCATACATGTTCCCAGTTATTGGTAACTCAGGATGCTCGGATCTGTGTTTTCAATTTCAGATGGTTAGCATTCATCTAAGGGTTTGAATACAATTTTTATTTAGTTCCTCACATGCAGGAACCCAGTGTTGGGGCCAAGGTGTGAGCAATTCGTTCCCCAGCCTCTGTGTCACTTCCAAGGTAGATATCAGGGACAAAGTAAATGTAAATTTTTAATCTAGACTCATTTATTGCAAATTATTGCTGGATGTTCATTCATCTCTATCTTGGAGGACATACATATTACCCTGAGAATATGATTTTTAAAACTTAATACTCTATTTTTTATAGAAAATTGCTTGTAACTTATTTTACAAATGTTCAGTCAGCTTTTAATGGCACAATTTAAAAACTTGCAAATGGAATTTGACCCTTTTTCTACAGAGTGAAATCATCTGAAGAAGTGGAATCAAGTAATAAAGTTGAACTGTTTCAGTAATGTTCCTCTTCTCTTCCCCCACCATAAGATTTTTCCTTTATTTTAATTTCCTTACTGGAAATTGAAAACCATGTAAGAGTTATTTGATCAAACCACAGAAATATGTTTTCTTGTTAAGGAAAAAAATTTGCTATAGTATTTTTTTTTATACATTTTGAAAAGCAATATGCTGGCAGTGTATTACAGAACCTAAATAAAATTGACGCTGTGTTTTTTAAATTACACAGAATATTTATTGTTCTAGCCATTAGTTTTATGTGACACATTATTAACCTTTAGAATTTGTCGAATATAAGCAGCGTAAATAGAAATAATGAGATGAAATAAAAAAGAAATGTTTAGGTTGAACATCACGCAATTCAACTTGATTGCGGAAAGCATTTGGCTGTGAAATTGTCTCCCAAGGGAACTGGTGGTGCACTCCACACCTGGGTCACCTAGAAATAGCCCAGACTAAGTCCTGGAAAATGCCCTGTTTGTGTAGAAAATCCTGCTGGAGAAGCCGGACTAATTAGATGACCTAATAGGTCTCTTACTGCTTTTAACTTCTGTAATTGTTTAAGCTTTACGCATATTAAGTACATATCAAAACTCATAAACAACTGAAATTGCTTGGCTTTTTAGTGCTGGTTTTGGCCAGTAAAGTCATCTGTGGAAAACAGCTGAGAACAGATTTCGCTGCCTCCAGGAGCAATGGGGTTGTGTCACCACTTAGTAAAATACTTTATATTTTCATCCAAAAAAGGGTAGTCACTGTTCCAAGCGCTGCCTAACACAAAATGCGTGATAGCGCTTCCCGGTTAAAAACCAAATGCTGCAGTGCACCTTTCTGACGGTGCACATTGCCCAGTAAAGCGTGTTTAAATCCGTGCGCCAGGCTGAGAGGTCTTTGTTGGTTTTTTTGATCTTTGTTTGATATTTGCACTATCCTGATTCCTAGTTGTTGGGTTTTTTTCCACCTTTCCTATTGATTGCAGCTTTGCTGGTGTGGAGGAGCAGTCAAAATCCATTGCAGGAGAAAAGTTCAGGCTATTTGTGGCCAGCAGGTCGAGGGAGGGGATTCTGCCCCTCTACTCTCTGGTGAGACCCCACCTGCAGTACTGCGTCCAGCTTTGGAGCCCTCAGCATAAGAAAGACATGGACCTGTTGGASCGGGTCCAGAGGAGGCCACGAAGATGATCAGGGGGATGGAACACCTCTGCTATGAGGAAAGGCTGAGAGAGTTGGGGTGGTTCAGCCTGGAGAAGAGAAGGCTCCAGGGAGACCTTATTGCAGCCTTTCAGTACTTAAAGGGGGCTTATAAGAAAGATGGGGACAGACTTTTTAGCAGGGCCTGTWGYRACAGGACAARGGGGAATGRYTKTAAACTAAAAGAGGGGAGATTCAGACTAGATATAAGGAAGAAATTTTTTACACTGAGGGTGATGAAACCCTGGCACAGGTTGCCCAGAGAGGTGGTAGATGCCCCATCCCTGGAAACATCCAAGGTCAGGTTGGACGAGGCTCTGAGCAACCTGATCTAGTTGAAGATGTCCCTGCCCGTGGCAGGGGGGTTGGACTAGATGRCCTTTAAAGGTCCCTTCCAACCCAAACTGTTCTATCATTCTATGATAGCTGCACGAAATTGTCACTCCAGTGCACTCATAACATTTCTTTGAGGACAAGGAGTAGCTTTAGGGAAGGGTGCCTGACGGGTAGACCAGCTGCAGTTGTCTGTTCATAGCACAGATACATCCCAGGCAGCACAGCATCCCCTTCGCTGACCTCCATCCTGGCTGCAACCAGAAGGGAGATAGTCTTCTGGCTACACGTTTCTTACTGCTTCTGTGCCTGTTGGCTGGGTGCAACCATGCTCTGTGTTTCGTGAGTCAAGGGCATGGCTCCTTTCTGATGTGCTGTTGGATGGCAGTTTGGCTCGAATGGATTGACCCACCACCAAAGGTGAGATCCTTTTATCCCATTAACTGTGGTCTTCGTCCACRCACTCCAGCAGCTGGGCTCCGCTCTCCCCTCTGTGCCCCTCTCCCGGTGTGGGACTCTGCTGTTCAGGCACTGTGTGAAGCAGTCATCATGTGCCAAGTGTCTGAGGGATGCACCTTATTTGCATAGATTTGAATAATGTCTACTTTATTGTGCCATTAAGCCTTCAATAAAAAGGAATTGCTTCTATAATTCAACAATGGGTTTATCAAAACACTCTAAATGAAAGTCTCTGGCAGAGACTGGTTTTAACCATCTSATGAAAGGTGTTAACAAAGTTTGGAGATCTATGTGTTTGGTTTTTTGGGTTTTTCTGTTTTTTTGTTTGTTTTTGTTTTGTTTTTTAAAGTGGGCCATTAAAAGCYACCTGTCAGACTGAAGCACAAGCATTTATAATGACCTGATCTCTGGTTCCTGAGTCYACTCCAAACCTTCTTGCAGAAAAGCAGCTTGGGTCTGCAACAAGAACATTCAGAAACCATGCAGGAGGCAGATGTGCTGCAGAGGTGGGGAAGGAAAGGAGATGTGAACTCTTCTTAGGTCTCCCCATGAAAATTCAACTTGATGAAGCCAGCCAGCTTCTCCTTAGCTGCTTTGTGCCATGGCAGCACCTACGTAGGTCATGTCAAAACACGAGCAGGCTCACGGCAAGGCCAGCTGTGGGTGAGATCTGCGGTCAAGATAGCCATGAAGTTGCTGGTTGAATTACCCATGTGTTTTCCTCCCTGTCTGCAGAATACGGTCCCCAGGCTCCACCGCCGGGTTGCTCTCTATCTCACAGAGGGCACAGTATGCCCTTCACTCCCGGCTGACCTCTTGCTTGCATCAAATTCATCATTCCCGTCACTCGGYGTGTGAGTCATTTCATCAGGCTGCGCTTTGTCTCTTGGCCTGGCGAGCGCACGCTTGGAGATGAGATGCAGTATGAGTCACAGTTCAAAAAGCAGGTGCCTGAACTGGTACTGTCAAAAATAAATTTGCAGGACTTGATTCTTTATGCTGGTTTTTGCTGTTATTAACTGCAGCTTGTCTCACGAAAACGGCTGGTTTTGATGGACAACAGACCATTTTTTGTCCTTTTAGATTTAAGATTGAGATTAGCTGCAGCAAGATGATCTTGTGCTTAGCATATTCCTTCCAAATTAGCTTGCAACTGCTTGACAGATTTTGGTTGCGTCATTATAGAAAATATTCTTCCTTGCTTTGCATGGTTAATAGAAACAAAGTTCCACACACAGTGAAATATTAACCATTTTTTACTAACGCTCAGCTTTTCTGAGCAGGTTGACAAGGGAAGGAAGGAGACTCAGAGGTATATGTCCTCTGCCCTCAACTATCAGTGGTACATCAGATAGATTAAAAATTCACTGCAGCATGAGGGTCAGACTCATCCCCATGAAATAACAAAGTCCCTTCAGCTCTGTGACTGAGAGCTGTATAATGAACTACTCCTATTCCTTACCATTTTATGACGTGCAGGAGAATCAGCGTGGTTTTGATACCGTTACAGAGGCCCTGTCAAAGCCTGAAATGCCTCTCGGGTCACCCATGGTCCAGAGCCACAGACGAGGTGCAGAGAGGGACTGTTGGGAGAGCTGGAGAAGGTGGTGTTTGTGTTCAGAGAAGAAATTCAGAGCACTGCTCGTTCAGATAAGCCAAACGAAGGCCGAGATGTACAGTAGGGTAAAGCCCAGGGAGAGCGTTAAGGCACAGAAGAACGTCAGATGGATGAATAAATTTAGGTGGGAAAGAATGGAGGTTAGAAGAAAGTTTCTAGTATCAGAGTGGTGAGATCCAGGAGCAGGGAGCCTCTGGAAAGGTCTCACAGAGGTGATGGCACAGACTGAAAGTGTAACGACTTTTAAAGCAGAGCATTGCACTTTTATGTGCGGTCACCTGCATTAGTGAAGGCCTGGATTCGGTGACTGTGAGAAGTATTTTCCAGCCTCCTGTTTCTGCATATTGGCTGGAGGATGATGAGCGTGCTGCGGAGCATCCCCATGACRTTACAAAGCATATTGGAGCAGAGTTGCACTGAATAATTTATGTTGGAGAAGGAACAGAGTTCCAGAAGCGTTTTGATTAGAATCATAGAATCGTTTGGGTCAGAAGGGACCTTTAAAGGCCATCTAGTCCAACCCCCCTGCCATGGGCAGGGACATCTTCAACTAGATCAGGTTGCTCAGAGCCCCCTCCAAGCTGACCTGGAATGTTTCCAGGGATGGGGCATCTACCACCTCTCTGGGCGACCTGGTCCAGTCTCTCACCACCCTCAGCGTAAAACATTTCTTCCTTGTATCTAGTCTGAATCTGCCTTCTTTTAGTTTAAAACCATTCCCCCTTGTCCTGTTGCTACAGGCCCTGCTAAAAAGTCTGTCCCCATCTTTCTTATAAGCCCCCTTTAAGTACTGAAAGGCTGCAATAAGGTCTCCCTGGAGCCTTCTCTTCTCCAGGCTGAACMACCCCAACTCTCTCAGCCTTTCCTCATAGCAGAGGTGTTCCGTCCCTCTGATCTTTTTTGTGGCCATTAATCCAGTAGGAGTTAAAAGCAAATACATCAAAAAGGTATGAGAAAAGATAATCTCTTCTTGGCTTGTTCAGTTGCTCCTTCATCCTTCTCTTCCCCCCACTACTACTACTCTGCTTGGTCTTTGCTGCTCGCTCTGCTCAACGCTGAGGATGAGCGTGAGTGCTCTCTGTAACACCCAAGCACCGTGCTCCAACCTCTGGGATTCAGCAGGACTGTTTTATTAACAGTGGAATAAGTAAGGTACTTGGCTCTCTCCAAAGGAAAATAAACTTTGTGCTCGGTGCACGCTCCCACTCATAYGCCAGAAGTCCGTGGGCTGTATTTCTGCAGTTGCCTTCTCTGTGCTCTCTCCATTACCTCTGGTAATTGAGTCGGCTGTGGGATATAGCACCAGGGTATGCTTGGTTGCTTTGTGGGAAAAGCATTATTTTGAGTTTGATCCCTTTGTTGGGGGTGGGGAGAAGATGAAGAAATCTGCAGTCATAAACCAGGCAGACGGCAGCTTACGTTGTTATAGCCTGTAGAGTACGTATTTATCTACCTTGCACAGACTAACAAATTGTTGTTGCAATCATTACAGTAAATATGAGATATGAAAACAGTTTTAAGTTTCATTTTGCTTGCTGTCATTGCTTTTTTCTTTTTTATTGAGCAGCAGTAATTTAATAGCATTGTTTGACTCCTGTTCAGTTTTTTTTTTTTCAGTCTTGCATTGTATTGAGTTTCTGTTGAACATTTAAGTACAGTAGTACAATTTTAGGCCTAATGGAAAAAGCAATAATTATTTCATTAATACCAGGGTAGAATTTGTCCGTACTAAACAAGAAATCAGAAAGCACTGAGCGTATCAGGTAAAATAGTGTTTCTCAGCTTTTTTTGCTTATACGAAAGAAAAGAAGGTGCTCTCTTGTACCCGTACTCATGGGCATAGACTTGCATCCTCCTGTTACTGTTGTGTCATCCCACAATAACGCTGGTCGCGTGTAGTTGTGTGTGGGATCGGGGCCCGGCTCAGGTAAGAATATATTTTAGTTTCTGGGCTGTGCTGTTGCATTTTGTCTTTCTAATGACATATTGAAATTAGCTGTTGATCATTCAAATAAAATCTTTACAAGAGTACAGTGGGAGGGTGATGTTCAAAGACACTGAGGGTCAGCAAGGGATCCATTCCCCTGCTCCTCTAGGGTGGGAGGAAGCTGCCTGCCCATTATATCTTCATAGTTATCAATTCATATTTTATCTGAAAACTGTATTTCATGTCCATGTTTGTATTTTAAGTGTGAAATATTCATATTCAAAGTWAACAGGCTTCAGTAAAGCATGTTAAGAGTAGTCCATCTTAGGATATGACAGGTCACTGAAACCGGATCCAGAGCCAGGATCACAAACCGGTTCTCTGCTCTACTGAATCCTCTGCTTTTCAGTTGAAAAAAGGACAGTACAATCCAGTAGACTTTCTAAAGCACTTTCAGCTCCCAGAGCAACCAGCTACCTAAGAACATAGTCCAGAGTGGTCTAGAAGACCGCTGGAAAATGAACACGACCCCTTGGGAAAGAACAGAAATGAAAGACAAAATTTAAGCCGCGTAGCTTAAAGCAAACAACAATGAAATAGAGCGGAGTTTGGGGGTAAATATTCTTTACCATGTTAATGCATACAGTGCTGTGAAGGTTGTCATGTGGAGCTGAACTCTGGAAATGGAAGTTGAACCGCCAAATCGCAGTGGTCAGACGTGCCGATATTTGTGATATACTGCTGATGGGTTTGAAGGAAAAAAAACCCTCAGTCCTGTTGTTTAGCATAAGCTGCTCCTTTGTTATTGAATTTAGGGAGAAATACAAGCTTTGTGCAGTGCTTGACTTTTTAATAGCGAGCTTTTTATTAAGTAAATGTGTTTTTTGCAATGACTAGAGTTTTGATTGTTACTAACATTGGTTTTAGCTTTGCTAGCTACGTGCTGGAAATTTGCCAAGCGCAGAAACATGGTTTGTGCCCTGAAGCTTGTACAATCTGAGAAGGACGACGCTGGGGGAAGAGGGAGGGCGTAACACACTGTATAACATTTGTTTTCTCCTCTTCCTTCCCTTGCTGCAGACTGTACCAAAGCCAATAGCACTGGAGCCCTGCTTTGGGAACAAAGCAGCCGTTCTCTCTGTATTCGTGAGGTTGCCTCGAGGACTTGGGGGTATACCACCACCAGGACAGTCAGGTGAGGAATATCATTGTGTCCACTGGCTTGGGATTAACTCTGTGCTCCTTCCCCAGCCTTACAGATTCACCTTACAGTTGCAGACTTGATCCCACAGTAATTGCTGTACCCCCACCGCAGCTGAGGATGTGCTCGGGTTATTTTAAGCTAGCTAGCTTTGGTCCTGCTAGCTTCCGACCTGAGGTTTGATTTGGTTTCTTGGGTCAGTTGATGGATGAATATTTGATACTTGGATTACACTTTAATTTATGGCTGGGGAAAAAGGGGGATCTGGTACATACAAGGTTTGCAGTAGTTACTTATGAAAGTAACTTGTCTCCCAGCCTATTCCCTCCATTCCCAGCTCCATTTGTAAAGAGACATCAAGTCCTTTCAAAACATCCGTGTCCTCCTCTTAGCAGCTCTGGACAGAGAAGTTTTCTCCATCCAGCTTAAGGTTTTCTTGTTCCCAGGCCCTTCTCACTTAAACCTGCTTGCAGGGCACTGAGACATAATCTCCTGGGCAGTTTGTGATTTAACTGGGGTTTCTCCAGTGCCCAGTGAGCATGGTGAAGCAGAGGATCTTAAAAGAGTACTAGCTGGGTTTGAGATGGGATGGTTTGGTTGTGAGCTGTATTGAACTAAATCCTAGATGGCCAACGGTGGTTTGTCTGTGGATCTGCCAAGAGGAGGTTGCAGAGATGATGGATGTCGGGGAAGTGCAGTGGAACCTCCATGCACGTGTGCTTTCAGGATTTATTCTAGCATGTGTACTGGTGCAAAGAAAGACATCTCTCTAATATTATGGGTTTCACATCCGTTAATACCCACACTTCTTATTTCCAGCTTCTTCTACTGCAGTTGCTTTCAATAAAACAKGCAGTATTTAAAAGCTTATTTCAGAATAGCCACTAGAGTTTAATCTCTTAAGCCAAAATGCTTTTCTAGTTTGCTTTTTTTAAGAAGAACTCAGAAAATTATATTCATTTTGTGGCTTGGAGGGTTTTTCTCAGCTGTGGCGGAAGGATTTGTTTCTGTGACTATTTTATTCTGTGACTATTTTGTTTTGTTGCCTCAGGTCTTGCAGTGGCCAGTGCACTGGTGGACATTTCACAACAGATGCCAATTGCCTACAAAGAGAAATCGGGTGCAATACGAAATCGGAAACAGCAGCCCCCTGCACAGCCAGGAACCTGTATTTGATGCATGGACATCAGAAACTGTATAGGGTTTTAAACAAAATGGAAAAGTAATACCTAGGAGGAGGAGAAGAAAGATTTCCAAGTTGTGTCACAAGAGACTAGAAGCACTCGGAAAAACACAACTTCCTTGAACCCAACTTTTTCTCTCATCTACGTGATAGTTGGCTTTATTTGACAACTGCTCCACTTAAGTTTTACTGACAYGTGGCTTCAGATTGCTCCTTTGTTTTCTTCAAGTTTAAAGTAAAATAATTTTATTGCAGGTCCAGTAACATCTGATCACCGCCATTCATGGTCAGTGTAAATAGAACAGTAGTCCAATATGAATGACACTCAGGTTTATACATGGAAAGTGCTTTGTAGTTCATGTATTTATCAAACTGTACAAAAAGAAAAAGATGCAGTGTTTACAGGTGTCAGCTCTCAACACATAAACACTACTATTAATCTTCAAAGCATCTTCATCCTTTGTTTTCATTTAATATTATATGTTTATGCCCTCATTATTTAAGTGTAACTCTCTTCCAGATACAGCGTTTTTGTAGTCATCATGGTCCAGAACATCAGGAACGCAAAAGCTGGGGTGGTTTTAAGGTTGATGTGACGTGTTGCTCAAGGCCACATGCAATACCTGGAGAAGTTGAATGTTGCTTTTGAAGGACTCAGTGTTTACATAGTCTTAACCTGCTTGGAGTACACCACACACAAGTGCCTAGACTTGAACAGATCTAGGGAGTGAGGAGACTGCTACACACATTTCTTCTTAGCATAATTATATTCCTTTAAAATATATGTATACATACATATGTATAGTCACCCAAGGCAATCTGTGTTCTTTGTAATATATCACGTGCAGTCAGGGGAAAATGGCATTTTCCTGACCAACAAACTACTCAACCAGATGGAAATATCTGGAGGGGAAGKAGAGTTTCAGTGTCTCATAAGAAAACTCCTGGTTTCACCAGCGCTTTTAATAGAAGCACTTTGTGTTCCAGGTCAGATATGTTATATTTCTTCTGATTTTTCTCTGCCCATTTGGCCTCTTTCCCTCCCCCTTCCCTCCTGCCATTCTTCTGGATGAGAGCTGAGCTGTGCCGGGACTCAGAGGCACCGCTCCTCAGCAGTAGGATTTGCTTCATCTCCTTACAGGGTGTAAAAAGCAACGCTCCGGGTGCCAGATCATTTGAGGATGAAGTAAAATAGAACTGTAAATAAAAAGCAAGTAGAGCAGCTTCGTTTGGCCACAGGTTTGCGTTTTATATCATCAGTTACTGATATTTCCCATTTGGGTTGAACTCTCTTAGATGTTGAAGAAGGTGGCTTGTTGGTGAAAGGAAGGGACTTGCAAACAGCAAAGAGAAGGCTTGGCTTTTGGGGGATGTATCAAACCATCTGAAGTACTCTGACTAGTTGGGGTTATGTTTCGAGGTTCAAGATTGGACTTAACCCATCAGTCTGTGCATGCTGGTGCCCAGTGTCTCCCTTGATTCTGGAATGTGGCGCAGTGCCGGGGCCACGCAAAGTTGTGATCTTGAAGCTGGTAGGAAGATGTTACCGTGAAGGTGCCAAACGAGGCATGTAATTGTTGCTTAATCACAGTAAGTGCGGTTTCATTCAGGTCGCAGAGTCGCTGGTTTCTGATGAGGACATCTAGTATTTATGAAATGGAGAAGTAACAAATCGAGGGAAGTGAAGGAAAGTGCTCTTGAATCTTCTGGCCAGGTAGCACCCTTTTCCAAAATGAAACCCAAGTAACTGCATCTTTTTTTGTGCACGTTTTGGTGATCGATCACATATCAGCCACTCGTTCCTTGTGTTTTGTTGGTTTTTTTTTAACTATTTTGAAGAAGCTCTTTGGAGCACGTCAGCATCGCGATAAAGACGTGAATTGCTGTGCGTGTCCAGACAGCAGTGATGGGGGACAGCCTGCTCGTTTAAAGACCGTGGTGGATTATAATCCTGATTTAATGTGTCATTTAACAAATACAACAGAACTGCAGAAAAAATATTGGGGGAAAAATGCATTTTATATATTTATATATAATGCATCTGTTTCTAAACTAGAAGTTTAAATGCCCTCTGGGGAAACGAAATTATGGGAGGGAAAGGGGTGAGCTATGTCTTTTAGAATGAAGGGGTTTAGGCAATTTAAGTTTTAACTGATGCACAGATTACCTCAGACAGATTCATCTCCTGAAAATATTTTCTAACTTCCTATGTGTATAGGGCTAACCTGAACTAGAGAAATTATACTGGACTAAAATCCCTCCCCTGTTATTACTTTACAGGTTTTCAGTCGTGATGCACATCCTCATGTTCAGAGATGTCGTCTTCTTGCTTCTCCGACACTTTTTTGGGGAGGAAAACTGCCGACCCAAATTGAGAAAGCTCTTGTGCTTAAGTCTCCGTATTCAGGACAGCACTTAAGCAGGTGCTTAAAGTTGTTGCTTAGGTTTTCCTGAACAGAAACAGCTTTCAGAACAATAGTCCTGGAGGGGTGATATATTTTTACATTAACAAAAAGACATAAATGGATTTCCCCCCCCCGCCCCCCCCCGGAGAGCTGGGTTGTCTGGTCTCAAAAGTTTATGGTGGAGCATGCCCAGAAGTGTAGCCATAAAGTTAGGTGTCAGATATTGGAAAGACGAGCAAAAATGATCAAACTTTTGAGATTTAGCAGAACCAAAAAATGTAAATAGAGGAATGAGACTTATTTATATAAATAAAATGAAACAGCTCCTTTAGGATGTAGCTCTGCTCTGCATCTTATCTCCATACTGATGAGGGAAAAAGAGAACTCTCATACATATCTCTGCTGCAAACAGTTTCATCCCAACTTAAAGGTAAAATAGAGACGAAGGTGGGAATGGATGGGGGAAGAAGAATTGCAGGTGGTTTATCACCAGGCCAATATCAAAAGTGAAGGATTTGTGGGTTTATTGCTTTTGGAGGTGAGGGGGGGGAAAGAGCAACCTTATTTCATGGGAGAATCTGTAAATAAATGAAAAATAACACACCGATTTTGCACTTGTACATAAACTATACAGTAGCGTGCAGAACATTGAAAGATTTAAAGTGTATATAAACCAGAAAAATATTGAATGTATTTTTGATGCATTTTAAATGATGTATGAGTTTTGTCTTAATAACTTCTTCATATGATGAGTATTAGATAACTTTCCAGAGCTTTAARGAAACATCAAATTATATTCGTGATATCTTGCAGTATAAAGCAGGGAGGCATAACTTGACTTTTATGTATTCAAATGCATTTCACTTAAATGTATAAGCAAAGTAAAATACAGCTCTTCCATTTGAAACAGGAAAAAACCAACGCTTGAAGACAGGTAATAAACGTACTTAAAGAGGTCATTACTTGGAGGATTAAGTCAGCAGCTTAAGCCTCTACCATCAAGATTGTGCCAGTGATTTCCATTCAAAATCACTATTTTCAAGCGTGTTTAACTGGCTGAAATTCAGCATTCAAGGTCTCAACCCTCAGAACATTTTTATTCTTTGAGAGTAGCCTTTAAAAAAAATTAATAAAAAATCAGAAATGTTGTGGCCCTTTTATTCTAGAAAGCAACAGTGCCATTGGATCTCCAAATAACATACGTTTTTTTGGTTCACTGTTTCCCATTCTTTTTAGCCCAGAATATTCTCTGGACTGTTGTAGCATCGGTGACAGGGGACCCTGCCATGGTATGGGTCAATATGTTGAATACAAGAAGATTTATGGGACGCAACTTTTGAGTTATTGCCACTCTCCCTGGGCTTAAAATGCGCTGTGTTGAAATTGCCAAAATAAAGCTATACGTGATGGGGTAATGCCTGTGATTAGCATGAAGTCATAGCRTATAATTTACCAAAATTTGATGGTATGGTACCATAAAAGCATGACAGCCCCTGTTGGCAGATACACGCTTCCTTAGGGGTAGTTTGTATACTAAATATTGCTCAGAAACATCATTTTCTCTGCAGTAAACATTTATCAAAATACATAGTCACTGGGTTTATGATATGGTTTTAAAATGGCAGCTCAGCTTGCTTGGCCCTAAATAAGCTGAAACGAGCTTTTGATGAAATACCCTCACTCAAGAGGCTGAAATAAAACTTCAGGCTTTTCCCATAACCTGCTGAAAGTCCAGTGCCACAGCGATGAGGCTGATTCTCCATCCTTAACTGCTCCCGGTGTTTTTCTTTTCCACGAGACCCTGAGTTAGGGACAGAGCATCAGCTGCGTCTCTGAACCTGTAAAACCCTTTTCCCTTCAAACAGGGATTTGCCGGTACTGAGCTTGCGAGAAAGCAAAGAACAGACCCTAGATGCCGGGAGCGACTTTTAAACTCATCCATCCAACTTAGAGTAAGCTGCCGACATCTCTTCTTTTCCTCTTTTCTTTTTATCTTCATTTGGGAATACCATAGGGGAAGGGGAGGGAAGGGGGTTGGGGTTTTCGGAGCCTCCGGAGCTAAGCTGCAAGAGCAGGTTGGGAGAGGGAGTTGTGCGTGTTTTAAATGGAAAGGTGCCGCTGGAAGATGCACGCGCCAGCGTTTGGGGAYGCGGGAGTGAAGGGAAGGGAGGGCTAGGTGCGCGTTTCTCATTTTCGGACATGGCGTTGGCAATTTTAGTCAAATCCACACTCTTTCTGTTGATAGCTGCTTAAATCACTTTAGTTTCCCACGGTAGGAATACTACAATAATGTGTATATGCTGGGTTTTTTTCTGTTTCTGCATCAGGGCAGGTTTTGTTCAGTTTATTACTTTGTTCTAACACTACACATGGACTATTTTTGTGCGTCTTCCAGGTACTATAGTTCTTTAGACATTTCCTCTACATTTATCATTGACTCCACAAACCTCACCAGAAGAAAGAAGAAAAAAAAAAAAAAAAATTGTGGAGGAGTGTGACATATGTCAGTCCTTTTTTTTTTTTTTTTTTTTTTTTTTTTTACAAAGCAAAAGGAAAAGACAAATAGAGTTTTATATTACTCTGAAATTTGTGCACAATAAACGTTCTTTACACTAGGATCCTTGAATTAATTGTATTCTGGATTTTTTTTCTTTGTTCTGTAATTATTTACGATTCTTATCTGTGTTCAGACTTGAGCTTAGTTTGTTAATATGTATAATTTAGCATTTATTGCATTCATATGTAAATATGAGCAAGTATTGTAAACTATTTCATTGCTGGGGGTTGTGGGTGTTATACATACACACATTTAGGACTGCAGTTTTTGGTATAATTTTTTGTATTGTAAAATAACAGCTAATTTAAAGCAGGAACGAGAAAATTATTGGGAGATCTGTGCATTTTAAATACAAATGTGAAGTACATGTATATAAATAAAAGTAAATAATGCAAATCTTTCCTCTGAAATAAAAAGTAGATGATCTGGTTAAAATTCTGCCCCCCCACCCCGCTTTTGCTTCTTCCTTTTCCCCCTCCCCTTTCTTAAAATAGGGGGAAGAAATAACTCAAGATGTTTTTAAAGACTCCCGGCTGGGGTGAGGGTGAGTTTCCATCACGGTGGTGGTGCATCTCAAGGTTCTCCTGTCTCCCTGAGCAGGCTGTGTTCACCCTGTGCCAGGTACCGAATTTGGAAGGAGGAAAAAGAAGACGTCCTCCACCAAAGCACGGGGGTAGCTGCTGTGTCYGCACACTGCCTTGCCATCCCCCAAAACCATCACCCTCACCTACTTCTTCCCTAAGATGCCTTAGGGAAGCTCTTGGTCCCTGATCTTCTCCACGGCTGTCTCTGAAGGGTGGTGGAAAGGAGGAGCATCCTAAAGAGGTGTCAAAGGTCTTCACTGTAGAGAAAAAGGGGCTCGTCCTCCATGCAGGTCACCTGGGACGGTCGGGGYTGAAGAGGGAATTCATTTGCTCCAACCTCCTCAGCGCGGGGGTCACGAATCCTTGCTGTTGCGATACAGCTGGTCTTTGTTTGGTTTGGCGACTCTGTTACTGTCCCAAACCTCAGGGCTTCTGCATTCAGGGTTTAAATAAGCCCAACAGAAATAGAAAATCTCAGCCTCTTCCCTTCCTTACTCTCACTGCTAGTTTTTCCACTAAACCGCTCCTTCCTTTGAATCAGAAGAGAAAAATCTGCTATCCCTGGAGACTCTATCATCCAAAGAGTTTTGCTGATAATTTTGCAACCTTATCAAACCTTGGTGTGCCAGCTGGTGTTTCAGATGCACACAAAAGCTGGGAGAGCAAAGTCGGAGATGACCTCTCCTCTCCCACCCCTTGGAAGCCCGCGTGCAGCACACCCGGCATCCAGAAACAGCTTCCTGCCGAGACGCAATCCGTTGTTCTCCATTTATTTTTATGTCGCTCTTCAGCTTTGAAATTAAGCACTGCTGAGATGAAGCAGAGTTGAACCTGACATTTATGAGCCATGAAGGTTTCAGTCACCGCCGTCTCCTAAGACCGTTGTGCTACTTCATCCTGTGGCATTAAACTTGGATGCCGAAGCCCAATTCTCAGAAATTGCTGCTGAGCTGAGCGGAGCGTGCCAGTCTGAAAGCACAACATGGTGTGTCCAGACTTGAAATGAAGTGGGCAGGGGGTAGTGGTTTTAAAGCTAGTTTAAGCTCATTTTGGACAGCAGGATAAAACTTAGAGGTATGGGGCCATATTTCATCCCTGCTCTGATTTTTCTTCTTCTGTTGTAGCAAAAAAAAAAAAAAAAAAGAGGTTTGCAGGGAAGGAATGGAAGGGAGCATGGAGGCTCTCCAAGGCTCTGCGTACATCCAGGATGATGCTTTTTGCTGTGTCACCTATCATTTATCAACGCAGTTGGGTAAGGAAGAAATTTTAAGTCTTTTCACAAAGCAACCAATTTAACTCAACCACCCTACAGAAAGCCTGGACTTTGGGTTGGATTGGGTGTTGTTTCTCCTTACCCAAGTAAAAGGTGGGGTTTGGGGCAACTCTTGGATGGGTTACACATCACTAGTTGGTAGTAAAATCATCTGTTGGTATGGTGGAAGCACCAACCCTTGCTTTTTTTCCCCATTAATGGGATGAGGGGAGGAAAGAGAGGTATACAAATGAGCCAGAGCTCCACAGCTAGCACAGCTTACCATTTTGGAAAAAACAATTAGCAGAAGTTTTTGTGTTTCTCCTTGGGGGTTTTGGTTTCTGAACTAATTAAGTAGCAACAAAGCAGGGGATCGAGTGACAAAATGAAAACTCGGAGATGTTTTCAGAGGCGTAAGGTAAAAGTAAGTGGGGGAGGATCTTTTAATCAGGCGACTGATGGGACCTGCTGATGAGTTTATGGGCTGGTGGTGGTGCTTCAGGACCCAGGTGTCACCATCAGTTGGAGGTGGGCTGAGCTCCCAGTGTTCCCCATTGCAGGGGTGGCCGGGAACAGCAACACCTCCCCGAACTGTGTCTGCAACACAGATAGCCCCAACACCCTTGGTCGCGTGATTCTGGGACACCAATCATCACCCTATGGCCAACACGGAGGTCAGGTCCACGATGGCCTTGGAGGGCTGTTTTCTCCTCGGTGACTCCAGAGACTTAATCTCTCCTGATCCCCACACCGGCCCCTGAATTTAGTTTGGAAGCAGAGTTTTAGCGGGGAGGTGTGGATTGTGACAGCTGATCATGAAGCATCGTCATGATGAGGAATGAAAGCATGGAGATAACTCTGGTGTCCGCCTTTTCCCATCCGTCCCACCAGCGGCTCGCTGACTGTTTTATCATGTCTGCTTTCCAGTCTGCAGCCACAATGTGCCTCCGACAGCGTGACTGGCAGTATTTCCATTGACACGTTCCCTGGGATCCCCGCTCCCACCAGAAATCGTTTTCATTTTTCCTTAGAAAAAAATAAAAAAAAGTGCTTTGAACATTTTTCATGTCAGAGCTAATTCTGCAGCGCTTCCCTTTGGCTAACGTCCACCGTTTCTGCACTCGGCGCAGAAAGACAACATTTTAATAACCGAAACGAGATGCATCCACCCCTATCAGCACATTAGCCCCGTTTGCATGGAGATAACGGATGGTAAATTGTTGTTTCTGCTTTAAATGTCCCCTCGCAGCGGTTGTACGTCGGCTGCAGGATTTCGCTTGTGCTGCGTCTGCAGTCGCAGCGCGATGGGGGATCGTTGGTCCCCATCGAGTCCTGCCTGCAGGTCTCTCCTCCAAACCTCCAGAGATGCCCTGGGTTCATCTCTGCCCTGGGGTCTCCAGAGGTTGTAGGACCTTTTCTCTGGGAATTGGGGAAAGTCGCTTCACCTGCTGTTGCTTCAGCATTTGTCCCTGTCTGATGTCCCTGGTTGGAGGAGGGAGTGGGGCTCAGTTTTGTCGCGGGCACAGCCTGTGCCCCAAAAAACCAGACCCAGACCCAGAGATGTGATAGAAGTGAGGGTCAGGCAAAGCCCCCCTCTACCTATTAGTGCTGCTCCTGCTCCAAAATCTCTTCACCCTAAATTTAGGGTGATTTCCAGGCTTGCTTGAAGCCAGTTGCTATGACCCACAGCAGGGATGCCCTAACCAGCCCTTCGCCCCTTATCAATCAAACCAGGACACGCTGCCCTGGCACGTAGCCGGCAGGAGCGAGGACAGACCCCGTGACCATGGGAGTCCCGAGGTCTCCTTCAAGGCCAGGTTCCCCTTGAAACCCATCACCGTCTGGCCCTGGACCGTCCCCTGCCATCTTTTTGGATGCTGACCTTGGGCAAGCAGCCGCCTGCCAAGAAGCAGGAAAAATACATCAAACCTGCAACATTTTCACAGCACGTTTCAGGTTCAACCGGCTGGAACTTTCCCAGGAAATTTTCTTTGTGTCGGCAAAACCCCAGCCGCCAAAACAGCCCCTGCGTTGTGGGGAAGGAAAGGGCTTTGACGAGAGTCCCCAGTCTGGCCCTAACCCTCAGGCTTTGCTCCCCTTCTGCATCCCCAGCTGCTTTGTGCATGCATGAAGACAAACATGATTTTTGGGAGGAAAAAGTGCAATGTTTCTGGGTTCGACCTTGAACTCACTTTGTGTTTAGGAACCGACTTGAATTTCATTTGCTATTTTTATAAAAATTTTATATACATTTGTTTTCTAGAATTTTTTTTTCACCCAAAATTGACAAGAAAACATTCAATTTGCCTTTAATCAGYTTTCCTGTGATTTTTTTTTTTTTTTTTTAAGTTGCCAAAAATAACTCACAGATGTTCATGGCATGAACAGAAGTCTCCCCGGCTGGCATGAACTGCCACCCTCCCTCCTCCTCCATCTCCCCTCCTCCTGTGCCCTGCGGGATGGTGCAGCACCAGCCGCCTCTAGTTATTTCCACCCCCCCCCCCGGGTTACGCGGTGACATCTCAGCATTAGTGGCTCCACGTGCCGCTAATTGCGGGTGCAATTATTCCCATCCCTGCTACATCTTGCAATGCCTCCCTCCTCCTGCGCTGGCACCAGCTTTGAGCTAAATCTTCCCCAAATTGTTCCCAAAGCTTTGCATGCGTCACCCCCGCCTGCGGCACAATCAGCCCCAGGAACTCGCGTGGGTCCCTGTCCCCTTCCCGGGTAGSGTTGATGACTCTCCGTCTCAGCAGAGTTGGTTTTTCACCTGCTGCCTCTCCTTGCTGGCAGGCAGCAGATCAGAGCTGGGTTTCCAGCCAAGCGCGGGGCTTCTGAGCCTCACTGCTTTGCCAACCCCCCCCCAAAACATCCCCCCGTTTCTTCCAGCTGCCCTTACGGCGCGGGACCAGCGAGCCCGGCAGATGCACGAGCCTGGACACACGGGCACGGACAACCTGACGTCGCAGACAGGAGCAAGGGGGTCAGGAAAATGCATGTGTGCTTTATTCATGGATATGTTTGAATATTGACATGTACAGAAGAGATAAGTACAGGTTATACCCCAGTAGTATAGGCAGACATCAACCAACCTCCCCTACGTGCACGCGCACACACACGCACACATACCCACACAAGCCTTTAGCATCACCCTGCTACCTATGGGGTTATTGCTCCAGCACCGGCTCCCGCCGCGCTGTCTCCCTCCCTGCTCACGCTCCTGCCTTGACGACGATGTGGTATTTGTACATACACAACTTTTCACGGGCTTTCAGGACTGCCAAACCACTGGGAACGGTGCTGAGCAGCCAAAAAAAAATAGAATTCGATGGCTACAGAAAGTTTGGCTGGTTCTTTTTTTCTTTTTTTTTTTTTCTTCTCTTTTTTTTTCCCATGACTCATTTTTGTGCTTATGAAAGTCCCCAGGTATGGAGTAATTCCTAAAAAAATTGCCTCCCTTTCTCTCTCTTGGCTCACTCAGTCCTTTGCCTTTACAAGCAGCTGCTATGACTTTGGTGGTTAGTCAAGAGACTTAAAAATGAAGATCCGTGGTTCACTTCACAGAGTTCAACAGAGATGAAATTTCATCCAAAAAAAAAAAAATTACTGACTGTTCACAAGGGAAAAGAAATGGCCTGTACATGCATGTGTTTGTGGGTGGGGAGGAATGTAATCGGGTTTCCTTCCTCCAAAAGGACTGCACAAAAGCCATCCTTTTTTGCAAAGTTTGATTCGTGAACAGGCTTGGAGGGAGAATTGACATTAAATATTGGCAAAAAGGGTGAAATGATCTAGAAAAAGTCATGCAGGTTTGGGAATTTTTCTTTTTTTTTTTTCTTTTTTTTTTTCTTTTTTTTTTTTTTTTTTTTTTTTTTTTTAATTCTGTGTAATATGACTGCCCATCCCAACCCCCTGGCTCTTTCCTGCTGGGCGAGAGGCTCATTGCTCTGTGTCTTACTCACTTCATTTTGAAGCATCCCCGGACCGCGGGGAACTCCCAGGAGTGCAGGACCTGGCCTGGGACAGTGCTTGAAGGATGCTGTATCCAAACTCACAGCACAGGACAAAGGCTGAGGACAGGGAGTACGTTTTCAGACCTGCAACCTCAACTCCACAGATGCTTTTGAGGTCCCTCAATCAAGGGCAAGGGGAGGAAACCCCTCTAGCAGACTCCCATTTACACTAACTCACTGCAGTTTTTGCAGGGATCCCGGCAGACTGTTGCCATGTTTTTTGAGCTTCTCATGCAATCCCTCTGTGATATGATCCATGGTAGTTGGCTCTCACCTTCTACAGCCTCGGGRCACTTTTAGCTGTTGGTCTGCCATCCTTCTAAAACTGAGGACTTGAGAAGACAGCGCAATGGGAATTGAGGGTCTCGTTGGCCTGTGATGCTTAGAGACAACTAACATCCTAAGAAGTCTTTAAAGCAAGATATAAATCCAGGGGAGATAATGATGTCTCTCATTAAAATTGTTAAAAATCATTTACAATAAATCTGCCAGAAAGTGTAAACAGACCATTGGTCCTGCTGTGGGACATGGTAATGGACTAGGTAACCTCTGGAGGTCTCCTCCATCTCCTCTAGTCTGTGAGTAGGATTCTCCACATCTATTTTTCACAGCATACCAGTGCTAAGGGAGAGCTGAAGTGGGGTTGCCAATCATCCTGACCACCTAGAAAAAGTCTATTTCTGCTGGCTTTCAATCAGAGAAGGAAACGGCAAAGTGGCATTTCAACATCACCGCCAGTGAGTTATAAGAGACACAAGAGCGGAGCCATGAGAGACTGCAGGAGTGGGTACTCCTGGAAAGCAGCTGACACTTGCACGCCCATCCTACACAGAGACTCAGCCCATGCAAGATTAAAGGCTGGTGGAGACAGGCTTGCCGGGGCCAGATGTGTAGAAGAGCAGGACGTGACTACAGGACTTGAAAGGAAAGYGGCAGAAGGCGGCAATTCACAGCATGACCTCATGATGTTGAGGTAGTTCCTTGCCTTCAAAGGGCTGAGCATCAGGGTTTAATCCCTTTCTCACCTGTGGCTCCGAGGACACAAGTTTTCCAGAGTTGCAGCTAGCAGTTGTGTCACTTGGTGCACAGATCTCTCAGAGGACACCAATGTCCTGAATAAAGGGGAGATGTTCACAGCAACTCAGTGCATGGCTATGGTACTTTGAAGGGAGGTAAGGGACTTTCCTGCCTGTAGCGCTACCTCCCTGCCTGCTTTTCTGATCTGGGTGAGTCTCTTGGCAGTGAAGATCTCACATGCAAGTTTCAGTTCAGGGTGCGACCTGGCACCCTGCACGCAAGACTTGGATCTTGGCACATTCCTTTGCACAGCCCTGGATTAGGACAACCAGGTGCTACAGCCCCAAGGACCTCAAGGAACGGAACTTTGCATAGAATGCAGCCAGGAGGATTTCTGTACATGTCTTACACATCCACAGGTGTTCAACTGAAAACAAGAGCGGTTTCATATTGGACCAAAACCCAAGAAATTTGCTGCAGTTTCTCAGCAAAATCTGAAGCAATAAACAACAGAAGGTGTTCTGCAGGGAATGGGAATAAAAAGCACTGGACTTTGCTGTGTCAGCTGCTGCTAAGCCTTCCTATGGATCCAAATGCTAAGGAACTAACGATGTTGCTTGGAGGAGCACAAACCAAGGAATAAATGGGCTGCTGCAAAGCCCAGGCCTAAATACTCAGGGAGAATCTGGAGCTGTTCCTGTGCCTCCTGTGGCAGTCAACCTGGGTAAGCATTTATCCTGGGAAACCTTCTCACCCTTCCTTACCATCTTCATTCTTGGCTTGATCTAGTGAGGGGTTCAGCCCCCCAAGAAGGCACTGGGAGTCCTCAGCTCACCTCCTCGAGGCAAGACCCCCAAATGCTCAGGTAGCCCAAGGTCACGCATCTGCCTCCCTGTGCCCCGAGAGACCAGAGAGACGTTTGTCCTCACCCTCCAGCTCGGCACTGGTTGAGCTCAGTAGAATGGGTCACTTCACCAGCCTTTGCTTAAACGTCCTCTCGGCTGAATAGATAGGACTTGGGAGGAGGCAATGTCCTTCACGTGCTAACCTGGACACAAGCGATTGCCTCTGCCAGCTCTTCAAGGAGGGGAACTGTAGCAATCCACTCCCTACCCATGACATGATTCATGATTTGGCCTTTACACAAATTGGCTGGATATTTATGTCCCCAGGGTGGTATCTAGCAAACCTTTTCTATCCTATCTCTTCCTAGGAAAACTAATGAAATCCCCTGACTGAAGACCCTCTGCCTCTGCGAGACCAGCGGATGCACAGGTAGCACGTGAGAGTGGGTTGCGGTGGGCTCACATCGAGTCCTGCCCGCGAGCTACACATTCATCCCTCATGGAGAACGGTTAGCTTGGAGTGGGACAACATTGGCCTCTGGTTGTTTGGATGTGACAAAAAAAACCCTACCCCAAACACTTTACAGGACCAGTGAATAGAGATGCTAGGGTTGGGACACGAAGAAAGCCAGCCGTAAACAAAACGCAACACACGTGTTTCTTCCTGAACACCATCAATACATGACACATGTTTCTCTAAAAAGGAGGGCCCGAGGGGTAGGTGACAGCTTGGAGATGCATGCTGGTTGCATGCTGGCCATGGTTTCAAACGGGTGGATAATCCCCACCAGCCAGTTCATAGCGCGGTTACTTATTCCACCCCAGAGGTGCTTTAGGATCCTCTCCAGTGAACAAAACCAACCACCTTCTCACCGGTGCTCTGGTTTCTTCAGTCTGAACCAGGTGGTCTGCCTTTCAGGTCCTGAGCAACCCTGGAGACAGTCTGAACTCCACATCACTTGACGTGTCCTGTCAAGAGCCCCCCAACGTGAGTCAGGGCTTCAGGAAACCTCCTGACAGCTCCTCCATCAAAAGTCTTTCCCCTTTTGGCTGGGGCATACAAAAGCATTTCCTTCGCAGCTCTCATTTCCCAGCTCAGCTGCCTCCTTCACTTTTTCCAAGAGAATTGTCCATGGCTCCGACCCCAGCCGCAGAGAGCTGGAGAGACAACAACCAAGCTGTGGGGTGGAAAGCTGGCCAGGACCAAGAATGAGCTGGTTGTCGACGATGCTGATTGTATAAAATCAAATAAATTGGCAGACGGATGAGGAGGAGGAAGGGATGCCCACACGCTCACCTCTCCTTCCCATCCCCTCCCTCCTCTCCCCCCCCCCCAAAAACCCGGCACGCCTCTCTCCCACATCTGTGGGAGGAGAACCAAGGACAAAGATGAATTGCACAGAATGAACTTCTACGGTCCCCCCCCCCCCCGAAAAAGTTACTGGTCTGGTTGTTTTGTAAAGAAACCAACACAAAGAGAGTCTCTGCCTGGTGTGTGCCCGCCCTGCTTCACATCACGAAGAGGCTCAGCACAGCAAGAGCGGGGAGAAGCCACATCTGCAGCGGAGAGGCTGCCCAGCAGGAGGGAGCTGCTGGGCTGGAGGTCCCTGATGACAGACGAGTGGAGCCCCGCAGGAGCCTCTCCTCTCCGGCCACCTGCAAGAAAAAGGAGGCAGCATGGGGTGAGTGGTGTGGTTGTTCCCCACCTTGGTCCCTCTGAGGATTTAGGGCTTGGGGACTGTGAAGCCTTCATATGTGTATGCATGTGCAGAGGGAGCCAGGGCTAGTCTCAACACCCCAGCTCTWGTCTGGAGGTCAGCTCAGCTCTGTTGGAGATGGTGGTGAAGGTGGTGGTAGTGCCGTGGCATACAGCAGGGTCACCTCGTGGGCACAGCACTGGGTGTGCAGCCCACAGGTTCGGACGCTGGTTGGAGGTGTCTTTGTGTGAGGTGGATGCCTGGATGCCCACTCTGGTCAATGGAGATCCATGCAGCTTATGGAGCCACTGTTGGCCAGCGGCTTGACCTGGTGGCCTCTTCAGGTAGAGATGTCCCCTGGGTGTTGAATRCATCTCCATGGGGCTGGTAGACATTTCACCAAGCAGCAGCTGGGAGCCAGGTGGCTCACTCCAAAATACAGTGCATGTGTTTACACGACTGACTCCCACCCTGGGTGCCTACCCCCTGCAGACAAACTGCACCCTTCTCCTTTTACAGTGTATTGACATCTGTGGCCAAAAATTTGCTTACTAGAGACCTCTATTTACATTAGTTGATAACCGAGATAATTTAGAGCCAAGGTTCTGCACTGCTATGAAGATGGGAAGCAGATGGACTGATCGGTCCAGCGTAGCTTTCCTCCTCAGGTCCAGGGGCACCAACCTCATTAAACATTGAACAGGATCTGGATTTGAAGTTGAATAGAATAGAATAGAATAGAATAGAATAGAATAGTTTGGGTTGGAAGGGACCTTTAAAGGTCATCTAGTCCAACCCCCCTGTCATAAGCAGGGACATCTTCAACTAGATCAGGTTGCTCAGAGCCTCGTCCAACCTGACCTGGAATGTTTCCAGGGATGAGTCCAAAGACAAGACCCAACTCCCCGGTTTCTCTCGCAGTGTCAGCGGGGACCATGCTCCAGTCGCACTCACACCTCAGCAGAGGGACGTGCTGCTGTCACGTGGAGGTTGGCAATGTGGTAGGGCCATCCCTTACTGCAGTTGCTTTCTCCAGCTTCCCACTTGCTGGCGGCAGCAGCAGCTGGCTCTCTGGGCTGGATTGTCAGTGATGAGGGAGGTTTGCAGYTTCTCCATCACTTCCAGGATAAAGTTCTCAGTGCAAGGTCTGGACCTCAGGCCACTACTTGGATTGCACTAAGGTCTGGGGAGCACTGGCTAGAAGCAAATCCTCCAAATCTCCTGGGTGCAAAGTTTATGGCCTGATGAAAGTATGGCTGTGCTGTGCATGGCCACCAATGCCCTGAAAAGCAGTGAGGGAAGCTGAGGCCACATTTCTGCACCTCCCAACCTGCTGCTCTGTGAAAACAGAGTGGGGGGAGGTGAATTGTGTGTTTTCCCAGCAAAAGAAACAGGGAAGAGGCTTAAAAAAACCCACGTGTGGAAGCTCTCTGAAGGTATCGGCTAACCCAGTGCAAAGCCCACRCTCAGTCCTTGGAGTCTAATTAACTGACAACTTCTGTTACCTGAACGTTCAGCAAATCAGGGTCACAGTTAATTATTCAATAGTAAAATAATTCAATCTGAAAAGTTCTCTGGTGGGTGGCAAATCAAGGTCATTGCTTTTTATTTAAAAATAAAATATTTAATGCCTACTACTGACATCATCAGTAAATTAATCTGTTATTTGTTTTAAAATAATTTCAATTTAATATTATTTTGATACTAACAATTTGCTGATGACTAGAACCTTTCATCTGAAATTTTCCAATGCTTAGCAAACCTTAGTCAGTTAAGCCTCAACGTTATGACCTCCAGGATCCTCATCTGATGAGGGAGGAACCCGTGTCCCAGGCAGCTGAAATGCTTGTCTGAAGCCGTGCGGCTGTCCTGCAGGAGGGTGAGGAGCCAAACCAATGGTCCTGGCTCCCCTTCTACACTCCTGAAAAGCCCATGGATTTCCCAGTACTTCTAAAAAAAACATATCTCTCTCTAGCACCCACAAAAGAAAAGAGAAGGTGACCAACAGGCAGGAGGGCAGAGTCAGGGATAGGCGCATGTAGCCCTGTGCTTGATGTTGGGGAAGAATATGTCAGGGCATGGAGAAGAGGGTGAATCAGGGACTCCAGGAGGTGGAGGGGAGGCTGGATGTCTGCACGTAGCTGAAATCATAGAATCATAGAATCATTAAGGTTGGAAAAGACCTCTAAGATCATCGAGTCCAACCATCAACCCAACACCACCGTGCCCACTAAACCATGTCCCTAAGCGCCTCATCTACATGTCTTTTAAATACTTCCAGGGATGGTGACTCCACCACTTCCCTGGGCAGCCTGTTCCAATGTTTAACCACTCTTTCAGTGAAGAAATTTTTCCTAATGTCCAATCTAAACCTCCCCTGGCGCAACTTGAGGCCATTTCCTCTCATCCTATTGCTTGTTACTTGGCAGAAGAGACCAACACCCCCCTCGCTGCAACCTCCTTTCAGGTAGTTGTAGAGCGTGATAAGGTCTCCCCTCAGCCTCCTCTTCTCCAGGCTAAACAACCCCAGTTCCCTCAGCCGTTCCTCATCAGACTTGTGCTCCAGACCCTTCACCAGCTTCGTTGCCCTCCTCTGGACAYGCTCCAGCACCTCAATGTCCTTCTTGTAGTGAGGGGCCCAACACTGAACACAGGATTCGAGGTGTGGCCTCACCAGYGCCGAGTACAGGGGGACAATCACCTCCCTAGTGCTGCTGGCCACACTAATGACACAGATGGAAGAGGGAGCTGAGGTGAGAAGGGCTGGAGGGCATGGAGGAGGTATAGACACAGCCAAGCATGACTTAGGGCCAGGTCAGCCCTCTCCTACCTTGGTGGGCTGGAGGTGCTCGAAGATGTTCTCTCTGAGGGTCGCCACGGCTCTGTTGGCATTTTGCTCCTGCTTGTACATCTGTGTGGTGGGGGGGATGGATGGGGCCACAGCTGCATTCAGGTAGGTCCCATTGCCAAAGGCCAGAATGGCATTTTCTTTGTGTGAGAAAGAGATGGAGAAAAGTGTTGTCAGGGCAATGTTTCCAAGGGAAAGCACGCGCATCCCTTCTCCAGCCTCCTTTGACTGCATCACCCACATGCATGCATGAGGGTCTTCAGAGCTCCTTTGTTGAAAGCACAGGGAGCTGGACACCTATAGACTCTTGAGGACCAGGGCATCTTCATACCCTCATTCACAAGAAGCCTCACCAGCTTGCGGGCAATGCTGCCAGAGCAGCAATGTGCCGGGCGATACTTACGGAGACAGATATTGTCGGTGAAGAGATGCAGAAAGCTCTCACACTCTTCCTGCCGGTTGCCGCTAGCATTGCACGTGCACCAGGGAGCTATGCTGGAAGTTGAGTTGTCAATGTAGTTGGGTGTGATGGGGCTGCCTGCCGGGAAGGATGGAGAAGTGTTACCGCAAGGCTGGTACTTCAAGAAGGGACAATGATTTCCCTTCTTGCTGCTCTCGTGGGTTGCTCTGTTTACAGCCTCAGCTGAGCCCCTCCGTGATGGCAGCACGAGAAAACCCTTCAAGCAAAACCCCACAGACCTGTTTTGCTCCCAGGGAGGAGAAGAGAGAGGGGCAGTCGCAACCCTTCTGTTCACCCCACCGTCAGCAAAGCCTTCAGTCAATTAAAACGTGCTATCAGTCCAAGGAAAGGGCAGCTCCTGGGAACTCAGGTTCCCTAATAACATTCAAAAACTGTATGTGAAAGTGCGTACAGGTTTCCGCGCTGTCATTGAAAAAGCCAAACTCAATCTCCAGAATGGTCAGAGACAACAAAGGAAGGATTAAACCAGGATGAAATCTTGATCCAAAAAGCTGTCAATCTATCCCATCCGTCAGGATGGACCAAGTCCAATGGCTGTTGGTGCTTCTCTTTGGACTCTGGCTGTGCTTGTGCTAACTGCTGCCAGCTGGGTCTCTGCGGCATCTGAAAACCCAATCTGACATCCTCTGAAGTCAGCAAGATGGCAGTGGATGGTGATTTCCAGTGGCATCACTGGTGATGGCATCAGGGAACCCCTGACAGAGCAGATGCCCTGGGGCAGCCCATCTATTTCCACCTGAGGGAGAAGCTGGGATCTTGCAGCAGCCCATGGTGCATGGCTTTTCTCCCTCTGCTCCAGCTATCCTAAAGTTACCCCATGCTCATGGCTTAGGCTCCTTCTTTAGTCACTGCAGAGAGAAAGCCCAGCATCTCCCTGAGATCCCAGTCTCAGCTCTCCACCTTACTGTCCTCACAGCTTTTAGCTGGCCAGAGTAAGAGGAGATATTTCCCACCCAGAGAGTGGGAGAGAGATCAGACGTAGGATGCAGCCTCTTACCTATGATCCCTGTATATGCCAGCAGACAGGCAGCGTAGCTRTCCCTCCGGCAGCCGCTCGCAGCCTGCAGGGACGGCTGGCAATTAAACTGGAACTCTGCATAGCGTGACCTGATGGAGCGAGAGCACAAAATGGGATATATTAGCACAGGTATTCAGGGCAAAAAGGGACATAATAGCACACTGGTGGTGTTTACAGAAGGGAACACATTTGCAAAATCCTTTGCTGCTGTAGGTGTTGCTAAACCAGTTTGAATGAATGTCCTTTTATACTCTCCTGCCCCCCGCAACAGACCCAGAAGTGGGTTTTATCCCTTTGAGATGAGGCATGAACAGGTGCTGTAGTTAATGTTTTACAGGCTTCCTCTGGGACTGCAGGAAAGGTCCAGTCTTGGAAGAAATATTTGTTTTCTGGTATGTGAAGCTGGTTTTTGAGGGAAGAGCTGTTGCAGGCAGCGAGGGAATTCATTCTGTATTATCTGACTCTTGGGTAATAACTTCCCCTAGAGACCTAAGCCTTCATTTTTAGGCTGATTTGCTGAAAGAGAGAWTCACTCCGGTCCAGTTTCTCTCTCTTCAAAGACTGTGCTCTAAATGTAGCTGAGGTCATCCTCAGATTAAGGGAAATGCCCAAAGGCTCAGATATGAAATGCTCTACCCATCATCAGGGCTGCTGTCACATCCTCTGCTGCAGGCACTTATTCTCAGGAGAAGGTTGGACTCTCTGGAGCCTGTGGAGCGAGAGGTGTATGACATACAGCTCTGACCATAGACCACTGTGCCTCGGTTTTCACATTGTCTAGGTCAAAGCACCAAACCAAACCACTTAGCACAAAGCAGCTTTGAGTCACACACTGGGCTTGTTGGGAATGCCTGGGCCACGCAGGGAAGTAGGTGCATCATTCAGCCAGATTGCCAGATTGCTCTTTGCATGTGGTCCCCTGCTAGTTTGGTTGGATAAACTCTGTAAATCATGCTGCCAACMAGATATTTGCCACCTAATTCTTCAGGGATGAGTCAGTTATTGGCACATAGGCATCTAGTGGTGTTTGGACATTGTAGGATATCTAAGACATCCACATGGGGCTTTCAGGTAGGACATAGGACCTACTGGAGATTCAGATCAACCTAAACAGACATCCCGTGGCCTGTTAAGAAGGCATCTCACATGGCRTTTGAGCTGCTTAGGAAACTCAAGTGAGCACTAGCACTGCCGACACTTGAAGGTAGGGCCCTTTAGATGACAACCTGCAGTGTCTGAACTGTGGACTGGGTACCTCAAATGTTTGCTCTTCCTGGGCAATCTCAGAAAAACTGAGCAGTCTTGCTCCTCGCAGACAGCATCTCTCTTCCAGATATTTTGTTGCTGCTCCTGGTCAGTGTCAGCACTCCGACTTGCACTTTCCTGTCCACTTCTCTCCTCCTCTCCAGTCTTCTCCTTTTTTTCTCTTCTTTATTCCCATGTTTGCCCCATACCAACCCCTTTCTCCTGTGCCATGGCCAGGCAAACTCTTCTTGCCCAAATTTTTGCTGTATTGTTTAGGGGAGGGAGGTACTGATTGCAGGTTTTGTATTATTTATGTTAGTGGAGCCCACCCCTCCAAGCTGGGAAATTCAAGGGGTTACAGCTGTGAAGAAGCTGCAGAAGGACTAAGCAGTGCAGGCAGGGTTAGCCCTGGAGGATTTTACTCTATTTCTTTAAAGTGCCATGATTTGTTCCTGGCTCTCCTTGTGGTTTCTGCACTGCTAGCTTTGACCAGGTCACACGTCAACCCCTTGCTCCCGCCATGTCTCTAGAGGGTGTTTTATATTATATATTCAGAGACCAAGGAACCAGATAATTAACAGCTGTGCTGCTTGCAGGAAACGGTTTCCAGCCTCCTGGGAAGCAACACTCTCCCCTTTGAACCTCTTCTTCCCCACTGGGCCTGCTTGTCTTGTTAGGCAGAGGGCAGTACCCGTCCGTTTCGTGTTCCCTGGGTAGCCGGGGGAAATCTGAGCAAGAGCTGGTGTGGCTCAGGGGCTTTGCATCTTTCAGAGTCAGCTTCAGATGTATAGCTCAGCTGTTCTCCTTCRTCCACATTTCTGGGGTGCAGAGGGGTGAGGGTATTAGTACCAGTCCATCCTTCCAAGAGGATGCTGCTGCTCTCACCTCCCTTTGTGAAAAGACATAATTTTTAAATTGTAATTTAAAGATGACRTGCTGGTAGGGGATGGCTGCTGGACGTTCAGCTCAGGAAGTCCCAAAGCCCACAATAATTAGAGACTGGGACAAGACTGGGAGATGTGTCCTACACATACTCTTGTGCTCTTCTCCAGATGTCTGCTCATGGCCACAGCTGCACACAGGACACGGGGCTGGGACCACCACGTTTAGTGCAGTACGGCTGCTGTTACGGTCTTACATCTCTYACTGACAGATGGGCTCCACTGCTGAGAGCTGTACATGGATTAACCTTCTGGAATATCAAAGACTTTTTGAGAAATAGAGGGGTGAAAATAGTACAGCTGAGGGAAAAACACTTAAGGGGTATGCCTGTGAGTGTGCACGTTGGGATGGGTCTGTGCACGTGTGCATGCATGGGGTTTAAACGGAAACAGAGGAGCAAACCACCCTGGCCACGTACTACGTGGTGGATCTGGAGTGAGAACTGTGACTCTGAGACCCCTGTTGCAATCACTAGAACATCCAGCCTTGCACAGAAGGGTATATTTTTTATATATATGATTAATTTTTCTAATAAAAAAAAAGAAAGCCATAGTTTTAAGGTATCTACAAGTGCCTGTGACTGTTAGGACAGCTTGGGTGCTCCTGTAGGATGCTTTGGGCTAGGGGAGCTAGACAGTGAGGAGACAGATTGGTGAAAGTGGCTGCAAGCACCCCACACCACATCCCTGCTTAGCTTGCACCTTCCTGGAACTATGTCCATAGCAGGTCTTTCCTTAGGACCAAAGCCAAAAACGCACAGAAAAGGTCTAAAAAAGCTCCAGCATAAACTTCTCAAATCTCCTGTCTGTTAMCGCCTTCTGTAGAGTATGAGACAAGGACATGGGTCATGGGAAGGAGCCACCCAGGCAATGGCCTATGTCGGTGGATTGTGGTGGGACGGGTGCCTCCAGACAGGATCCTTCAGGCGTGTGCATTGGCTCTGGTCACTGGGCTGTCACMGGTGGATGAACCCTAGGCTTGTCCAAGGGACAGCTCTCCATGTTGGCCACCCCGGTGTGCGAATGTTACCTGCAGACGTAGTTTTCCCGGCAGGAGTCCAGAGGTGCCAGGCAGTTGGGCTTCTCCTTGGACTCATAGGAGCAGGCAGGAACAATGGTCTGCCGCCGGCGTTCGGCACAGGCTGTGTCATCGCAGGGGCAGAAGAGCAGCTCGTGGGTGTACTCGGGCGGCACGCGGTCGAAGAACTTGCGCAGAGCCTTGTGGCACTTGGAGCGGTTGCAGGTGTCGGCCCGGGCCAGGCGCCGGATGCAGAAGGAGACGTACTCCGTCCGCAGCCGCTGGCACATCTCATCCACGTTGCAGGCTTTGGCGGCATCCAGACACCGGTTGACCTGGGTCACCTCGTTCTCAGACCCTGTGGGGTGGTGGGAGATGGTGATGGGGTTTTGCGCTGACCACCCCACCAGCAGCACCACCCTATGCCAAGATCTTCATCCCCATCCTGCTCCCATCCATGGCCACCTCAGTGAGACCACCACCCGCTCCGGGAAGGCAGTGGCCAGCGTGAAGTCCACATTTGCTCTCTGTGTCCTGGTAGGACCAAATCCCCGTTCCCTACTCACCCTTCCCAAGAGGTGCCATAGCCACTCAACAAACCTCACACCCCAGAGCCTGCTCCACCAAGCTCCTACATTTAGTAAAATGAAGCTTTGCTCTACCCTGGGCATCTCATAACACTTTACCAACATGCAGTAACCAACTTGAGGCCTGGGAAGACAGCAGTCATTAGAAGGTGCATCTACTTATGGCCATGACTGGATCCGCCAGTGTGATGGGATCTCTTCTAATGGACTTTCTTTTTCCAAAACCTTGCTCAAGATCAAACGCTGAGTCAGTGGCAAAGCTGGGTCTCCTGACACGTGGGTGGTCTGCACTGACCCTTGCACCCCAGACTCTCTGCCCTGTGCAATGAGTTTCCTCAGGCCTCCAAGAGGGTCAAGTTTGGCTTTGGCAGCAGCTGTGCTATGTTCATCCCACAACCTGCCCAGCTAAGTGAGAGCTGTCTGGGTCTCAAAGCACCACAACAGTGCTCTGGCTTCCCCCATCCAGACCAGTCCTGCCCAGTATGCCCACGTCCTAAGCAGCGACAGTGCCTTCACGGGATGGGGATCAGAGCTACCATCCAACGTGATGCCCCTGGGACCTTGATGCTGCCTGCATGTGAGCACATGTGGGTCTCTGCCCACACACTCGCTCTGCATTTCCACCTTTTTAAACAAGAGGGGAAAGAAAGTCCCAGATTAGCAGTCTGGTGGGAGAGCAGGGGTGTGCTGTGGGGATGCAGTGAAAGTGGAGGAAAACTTGCAACAGGGGGAACAATCAGGAAAATAAAGCAAAAACTGTGGTCATGGACGAGAAATGCACTGTCTTCAGTAGGCAAATAGAGGTCTCATGAGTTTATATGCCAATGACCTCCTCTGCAAATGTGGGGAATAGGTAAGAGGGAAAGGTATTTGTATCATGCTGGTTTTAGGGCTCCTTCAAAGATGAATGGGGCTCTGTTTTATAGAGGTGGGAAATGCTACAGAGTCCCTGGGAGGAGTCAGTCGAGACATTAGGCTCTGTCTGATCAGACAGATAAGATGAGGGTCCTCCAAGCGTGAGAGAGAAAATGAATTTGAAGCCGTTTTTCACCTCTCTGCATTAAGCCCATGACCTGAAGCACACTAGAAGGACTTTCTCCCCAGCAGAGAAGGATTTTTTCACAGAGGAAAAATCCCCAGAATGATAAATTTCCAATGCAGAGTCAAGCCCTATCTTTGGCTGGGAGTTAAAACCAGCCAGTCACTGCTGACAAGTGTTAAAACATTGACAGTCTCTCTGAGCACTTCAAAACTGGCTGCCCTCCTTCATTTTCACTGATGTTATCAGATGCTCCTTCTCCGAGCATTTATTTTTCCCTTCCTGTTGTCCCCGCTGCTTACGGTGAGCTGGAAGTCAAATTCCAAGTTTTGCAGTTATTTTATGATGGGTGAAACTTTTGCTTGGTGTGTTCCCATCACGTAGGTACTTCCCTTTAAAAATGGCCGGAGATTAATCTTGTAAGAGCATTGCTTTACGCTGGGGAGCTGTCAGCAAAAGTGTAGGAAACAGTTACTTGGAAGGGTTTCATTATGCATTCAGCTAATGAATCACAGGGAACACACTAGCTTTTCTCCTCTTCCCACGCAACAACAGAGGACGTGCTCTTTTAAATCACCACTACAATTAGAGTGGAGGGATATAATTCTGTTTGTACAGTTTTAATAGTGGCCATCTATTGTTTATGTAAAATTGGGTTAAAAATATCTGTTGCTCTGACTTGACATACGGTCATGGGGATGTTTTCTGTTTCAACAAGTTCTTGGGAATTTTTTTTTTTGTAGATTTGAAAGAAGGTCCTTTGGCAATGCTGACCGAATGATCCTGGGCACTGGACAGGCACGGAGCGACAGGTCATAAGTTATGTTATAGAAGGTATTGATGAGTATAAATAGGGAAATAAAAGGTTAAACCAAGAAACTTCATGTCCCTAGATGGATGCTGAGTCCTTTGGTACATATCCTTGCTGCTCTGGGCCCATTCACTTTGCTGCCCAACCAGTTTCCATCTGCTTTAAAAACCTGACAATGCGTTAACCATGCATAAAAATCCCCATCCCTAGATTTCGCCGTGCTCTGACAAGCCCTGTAGGACTTTCAGCGAAAAGGGAAAAACTCTAGTAAAGAAGGCCACGACCTGGCAAACAGCTTTGTGCATGCTTCACTTTCCATGCTCAAATCAGTCAAGTGGAGTCAATAAGAAGATATGAGGTCAGGGAGCACCCCCCTTCCCCTCGCTGCTCAGACCGTCGAGGGCTGATGGGTTAATTTGCTCCTGGACATTTTCACCTAACAAGTGCCTCACCATTGCGGGGACTGCAGACATCCGTCGGCTGCAGGGACGTGCTGCTCCAGGGACGTGCTGCTCCTTACTCACTTGGGTGCACTCCAGCTGTGGATGCCACCCCAGAGTCAGGTGCACATTTGGGAAGAGCTGCAACAGGACTGCTGTTTTGGCACATCTGCCAGAGACACACGAGGAGTACCTTACCTACTCCCAGATGGGTAATTTGGTAACAAAAATCACTGTCGGTAAAGCTTCCCCGTGGCTGCGGTGCATAAGCAGAGCTGAACGCTGGTTGTGGTGGCAGCTGTGATGTTGGTGATGGATGGCTTAATAGCTACCRCACTGACCTTTTAACTGCTGAGCCATGGGTTCATGCCCTCGAGGGGGTTAAAAGGTGTCGGGCAGCTCTGCTCACGTTATTAAGTGGATTACATGATGCAGAGCAGAACACAGGTCTGGGTCCTGAGGTTGCCCTCAGGGCATGGGGTTAAAGGCTGTGGCTGGGATCAACCGGTAGGTTGGGTTATTGACCTTTTTGCTTGCAGAGTTTGACCCTGTGACTGATGTGGAAGCACCTTCTCATACCTAACAATACCCAAGCAGCCCCTGCTCAGCAGGGTGTCTGCATGGCACAGGTCATCCACCTGCTATGGAGAATCAGCCCACCTGTGATGGCTTATTGGAAGAGGTCTTCCTACCACATCCCTCAGTTCCAA
Source organism: Phoebastria nigripes (assembly GCA_035582835.1). Classification (NCBI taxonomy): domain Eukaryota; kingdom Metazoa; phylum Chordata; class Aves; order Procellariiformes; family Diomedeidae; genus Phoebastria; species Phoebastria nigripes. The sequence continues at coordinate 1,564,912 of JAYKAV010003188.1, read as the reverse complement.
CCCTTCACAATATGGACATGATAAAGCCAAAGAACAAAAATCACAAGTGCTTCTTCCTAGGACATGTTCTTCTACCAACAGTTTAGCACAGGAATCACAAGCAGCTCCTTGGTAAAATGATTGCAAGATCTGAGCAATGCTTTGTGAAGAGAGCACAAGAGACCACAAAGGACTGCCTTGTCCATACCACTTGATCCCACAGCCAGTTTCCCCCAGTTTGAACCAGTAAGTGTAAGAGCATCTTCCCACCCACCTACCTGCGGTGATGGATGCCAGCCGGACGTAATCGAAGCCCCTGATGAACGGCTCGTAAGGAGAACTCTCCAGTACATTCATGCCTGGGGTGAAAAGAGAAGTTAGTGAGAAGGCAGCTGAGGCTCCTGAGGGATGTCTGAGACACAAAAGGTTCAACAGCTGCAGTGCAGGTTTGCTTGGTGGGTCCAAGAGGAGGTGTGCTCTAAAGGCCATAAGTAAATGGATACACAGAGTCACAGGAACTGATGTGTGGCCATATCCTGAGAGAAGGGAATATGATGTAACTGGCTTTTAAAAATATATCACAGCTTTGGAGTAGGACAGCCTCTCGGAGAACTATTGAGTTGCAACCCTCTATAGCTCAAGTCTTGGGCCCCTTTACAGGGATTGCCACTGAGGACACCAGACTGTAACACAGGCTCTTGCTCGTGGGCAGAGTTCAAATCACCAACTCCCTACATAGATGGGGTTTCCATCACCATTCTTGCTATTTTCTGTATGTCCCTCCCTGGGTCAGCGGTCCTCACCTGTTTCTAGGACACGGCCAGGGCTGTGCACAGGGTTCATATTTATTAACACCTCTCCCCTTTTTCTTGCCAACAGCCCTTTCTTACTTGGCACGGAGCTAATGATCCACAGCTCCCGCAGAAACTTTCCCTCTTCATTTTTTAGTTGCTGGGAAGCTAATTTTATTCAATCGGTGCTTCCCTTTCATCCGCTCAATGGTCTGTAATGCCCCGTCATCCTGATGGATACCACAGAATATTATTGAAGCAAACAGCTCGGTATGATTTTTTTTTTTTTTTTWTTAGACATTTAGATGGATATGGACAGCAGCAGCAGATGTACTGGCTGGGATAAAAGGACTATCAAACCTCATGCTCCGGGCATATGCTGATCACCAGCTGCGGTCAGGAAGAAATGGCTCCCAGGGTACACAGCCCTGTGCAATTACCACAGGTGCATTACAAGGCAGCTTTACACCTTCATTGAAATATCTTGCATCGTTACTGACTGGAGAGGAGCCCATTTGTATGTTCCAGTGTAGCAGTTTTATGTCCTGATGATATAGCACCTTATCAGAGAATTGTTATCGGGTTGTCATCATGTTATTGTGTCTCCAAATGGGAAGGTGGCTAAACACAGGCGTGCTCAAGAGAAGCTGAGTAAATAGTATGCTTTGTAAATTCCCTGAGCACACAATTCCACAATTGATTTTATAAGAGGGTTTCTAGGAAGCTTTTTACAGCCTCCTGCGTACGTATGACTGAGAGACGAAGCCCTGCACGGAGCACGTGGATTGGCTTCCTTTCTCAGTCAATTGAACTTGTGTAAGGACTCTGAAACATGTGACTATTATGAAATATATTTCCCCAAGGAAATTAAGGCAAGGAAATCAAAGGTTTGGGAGTGTGAATCTGCATTGCAAGTGAACTTGGTGCTTGAAAAAATGTGGGGCTTAGGACATGACAGCAGAGGAGAAGTAGGGCAGAGTCTCAGCAGTCTCCGATAACAGCCCTCTCACAGTCATCTCCGAGACGGAGGTCCCAAGCCGCTGGGCAGGAAGCCCATCCAGCCTGGCCAGCCAGCACCCATCTCCTGCATCTGGAGACGCATGCCTGGCCCCTGCCTGCTCCCAGCGCTCCCCACCATCCTCTCCCTGCTCTTCCAGCAGCGGTGCCGGAGCTGGAAGTCCTCCTGACACCACTGTCCTACACAGCCACGTCACAGATGAACTGTGTCCAAAGCTTCAGGCCACGAAGGTCAGCGGGGAAGGGGTTGCCTGTTAAGATGAATGGAGAGGCTGGATTGCCACCTCATCCCCAGGCTTCACTTCAATACAAACAAGTTCACCTGGCACTTAATTATGGGAAAGATTGGATCCTGGAGGGTGCTGAGGTCTCTTATTTCCCCAGTCGGTTCATATCACCATGCTCTGCACCCTGCAAGCTGTGGCACCCAAAAGCTTTCTGGGTACTTGATCAAGCAGTTCCTTTTCTGGCAAGTCTGTGCATTATAGTCTCCATCCTCTTTGTTTTGCTTGGCCTTTTGGCCTGTGTTATCACCCCTGCACCTTTCCTTTCAGTTTTCAGCCAGCAGTGTTTTATTAATCTATTTTGCAGCCCATGGCTGGAAGGTTCTGTTTTATTCCCCATTTTAATTTTCATGGTGCATAAAATACTCACCAGCCTGACAAGGAAGAGTTATGGCCACTGAGGTGCACTTTTATGATGACTCTTAAAAAACATCAAAATCCAAACTTACTAAATACTGGCTCTGGGAACACTTTAAATTCCAACTTGATGTCACCAGCCCCAAATCTTCCCTAACCCAAAGACACTGGTGCATTTGAGAGCCTCCAAGAGAGTGATTTTTTTTTTAAGTTCATGCTGGTTTTTCCTCAATGCCCATGCTTTGTATAGTGTTTCTGTAAAGTCCATGGCTTTCGTGGTCTTGGTTAGCATACTTAGATGCAAAACATACCATGCATTTCCCCAACAAAAGATCTCAAGGTATACTGGGAATGTCATAAAAAGGAGGCCAGGTTAAAAAAAAGGAGGTGTCTCAGGTTTTCAGGATTGCTTTCCCCAAAATGTCATTACCGTGGGGATCAGTAGGTCTTGAGATGGAACAGGATACTACAGGGGTGACCTTTTTTGAAGCCACTTGGTGCTGGGGAGCTCTGTAGAAAGCCCCAGCAGTAAATCCTTTTTAGGAAGATCATCAGAAATAAGTACCCTGCTCGACTGACCTTCCATCAACGTGTGGTGGATGCTCCAGTAGACACTCAAGCAGTGYTTCTCCTTTTTCATGCCTCGCTTGCACTTGCAGCCGTACAGCTGGCTGGAGAGCAGGGCCGTCACGGTGCTCCGGCACTGGTTCTTGGCGTCGGGGCCCAGCTTGTTGGCTCCATTGCCTGCGATGCATTGCCGGAGGGTTCTGAATTTGGCGCTGCAGATGGGGTCGTTGGTGCAGGACTCGCCTGCTTGAAGGCAGTCCCTGCTCGAGCTGACAGCTTCCGCCATACCTTCTGCAAGAAAACCGGAGAAGTGGTGTGAAGGTGATGGAGCAACCCCAAGTGGGAAATGGATTGTATCTCCCATGAGCTGGACCAGGCTGGGATGTCCATCTTCACATGCAGAGATGGAAATCCCTCTCAACACCATCCACTCTACAAGCAACGACCCTGTTTCTGAAGTCTTTGAGTGGGCAGATCCTTCTCCAACAGGTGAACTGGAGGGTTTAAATGCCTGGGCTTGCCACTCCTACTCATGGATTGCCCCCATGATGGGGCTGAAACACGCTGGCTGCTCGAGTGTGCTGCAGCACTGCTCAGCAGTGTCACAGAGGAACAGGAGTGGGTGAAAGGAAGTTGGAGGGATGTTAAGGAGACAAGGCACAACCTCAGATTCAACACCTCAACCCAGCCCTCTCTCCCATATTGCTGGGCCACCAGCAGCAGTGAGATGCATGTGGCCTCCAGCTGAGGAGCCAGAAGGAGAGGTCACCTCTCTCCTGGAGACCAGGTTCTTCCTGATTTGAGAGAGTGACACTGGATGGGGTCAGCCTGGAAGCAGGATTATATGTGGCAGAGACTTGACCAGTTCCTGGTGCTTGCTCTTTCCTGCTTAGAGCACAAAAAGCTCTCCAAGCACATTGCTCTCCCAGCTCTCTATCATTTCTGCCCTCCAAATTTAACAGCAGCCCAATGCTATGGAGACCCCAGCCTCCGCTCCTTGCACGCGATTTAACTCTGCCTACACCTCCCTGAAGCTATGAATGGCTTTGTGTGGTGTGTTTTGACATGGAGTCAGCCCACATGCATCCCAGGAGTTGGCCCTTGTTCACTGTTTCCACCTCCCCAGGACTCCCACTGTTTTGTCTTGGCTTTTTCCAAGCTTCGGTAAATTCTCCTCAGAGTTACTTGTAAAACATACAAAACACTCTGTTCCCCATGCTGAGAGGATAAAGGAAAGCACGGGAGGAAGACATTATTGCTACGTGTACACCAATAAATTAAACATGCTCAGCAGGGCTCAGTGGTGCTGTGCCCCCGTGGCCTGGAGCAGACCATTTCCATGCTATTAAAAGCTCTTCCTCTCTAAAGCAGGCTGGCCACATGCAGACTGACTCCTGGGGATGGGTCCTGGCCTGTGCTCGCGCCAAGGCTCACGGCTGCATGGCTGCACCTTGGCAATGGCAGGGCCAGAGGCTCAGCCGTGCTCAGCGGGACATGGTGGCACCCAGGTGGTGGAGAGCAGCCAGGGGTCGAGAATAAGGCAAATTGCATGCTTTCCAGTTGGTGTGATGCTTTGGAGCATGTTGACATAGGTCAGGCATGACTGCGCATGGGAGTGAAACCCGGTTTATGGAAGGGGAGAATCAGTCCCCATGCCTATAACACAATTTTGGATCCTGCTGTACTATAAAAACAGAAACTGCTGTCATGACCTTGAAGGAGGACTTCTCAGATGCTCCCCAAAGGAACTCCTTGTCCCTAGCAGAACTTGTCTTCCCTTTGGATAGGAACCAGAAGGGTAAGGATACTTTACCCTTCATGGGGTAGATAAGGTGGGGGCACCTTCTGGTTTTTGAGCCCCTCCAGGGACTGCTCCTGGTGAGACCCAACTCGGACAACATTAGAAAATCCTCTCTCCTGGGAAAAATGTGGGGCCTTGATTTCCGTCTTTGAGGTCTTCATGAGATCTCCCTTCTCTCCAAGAGTCTATTGATCTCTCCATAAGGTCCCTTTTTTCCTCCTTCCACCTGCTACCTCTCCTGCCCTGCATTTCTGCATCTGCCTCTGCTGCCCTCCCAGTTCACTGCTTGAGCCCAGTATATCCATTTCTCTTCCCTCAGCAGTCGCAGGGTGTTTGCTAAGAAGGAGCTGCTTCTGTTGCTCTTGATTAGAGTAGAAGGTAGCAGCTGGAGTTCAGATACTTCAATTATGTTTATTACAAACTTTGGGTGAACCCACCAGGAGGTTTCCTCCTGAAATATCCCAATGGCATCTCAAATGCAAAACCTTTCATCAAATTCCAGACTATTTCAAAGTGCCTCATGGCCAACGTCAAGCTTTCAGTTACCTCAAATCTCACAACACCTCAAATTTGAGTTCTCCTACCCCTGATTTATTCATAGACCTGGTTTATTTAGCACTCAAATCTTGTTTGGATCTGCCAAATGTGGAGAGAAAAATTATTTCCAACATGTAGGAAAYTCTGCCTTGGGCTGTCGTATCTTGAAGAACTCCGAACACAAGGAACCAGTTTCCTTGAAATATCATTCGGTCTGCAATTTCACTGAGATCTATAAAATGAGCTGGAGCTGCTCATAGTCTCTGCTTTCAGACACCACTGAATTTTCCATGCACATATCTGAGCAGAATCCATAGGGGGAAAAAAAAGTGCTTGACTTATTTTGCCCTGGCTTTCTCCAAAGGATCTCCTCTGGACAAGGATAAAGCATGGCAGGTTTTATTCTAGAAGAGATGACTTTGTCAGTGTCATGTCAGCTGCTAGAAAAGTAGGTTAAAATAGAAATTATGACCCTCCTTCCCCCTCTCCGCTCCATGAATTGCAGAAGATACTCCCCAGGATGGTTATAAACACAGCCAGCCTGTAAAAGCTGTAAAACACTTTGGGATCCCACTTTAAATAAATCAAACAGATTGACCATTTGAGAAATTTTCCTGCAAAATTTTAAGTAAATATATCCTCAAGCTGAGACTTGCTTCATAGAACAAAAGCCAGGGGTGAATATTTACGGCCCAAGCCCAAAGCATAAAACACCCCCATTCAGACTTTATGACAGAGGTGCTTGAAGCAACTTGAAGTGGAGCGTCACAAATGACCCGTTCCATAATCATGTCACTTAAAAACCAAATCATTCAGGGGCTTTTATTGTTAGCAATGTCTTTGCAACTGAGACAACATAACACCACGTTTTCCTTCTCACACTACTCCTGAGAGAGTAATTTTATGCAACATTAAGAGAGCGCCTCTTAGGGGAAAAAAAAAAAAAAAAATCTCTGTGACTTATAAAATAGATGGCACTTCCTAACAGGCAGGGACAAAAGCAAAATCAGGTCTTCTCTCCCAAAGATAGAGTGGCCTTTCTGGTTTTGCCTTCAAAAATAGCACCTTGCGGACTCTCCACCACGGGATTTTCCTCCACTTCTGCCCCTGACTGACCAGGGAGCTCGGGATATGCACTGGGTTGTGCATGGCTTGGGCTTTCCGTGCCTCTGCTTTTCTAATAGCAGACCTTCCAGCTCCCTCTGCTCTCTTTAAAAGGCCGTTTGTCTGGATTTTTATTCCTCACTTGCTGCTAATTTCACGCTGTTTACGGTGGGCAGATGGAGTAATGAGTTTATTTTCACATCCTGTTTGTAGCTATGCTGCACATCTGTTTCTGCTCTTGCTTACCTCAGTGACACTTACATAAAGTTACTCCTAGTGTGCAGGAGTAAGAGAAAAATCTGGCTCTTCCCATTGCCTTAAGAGACCCTTGGTTCTTCTTATACAGGTATCTCAAAGTGCATTTTGTTGAACAAGGAGGTCTGACTCTCCTCCAAGGAGACCATTTCCTTCACCAAGGAAATGCAGCTGTGTCTGGGGTAGAGAAGCGTGAAGGTGACCCCATGTGCCAGCTGGGAAACGGCGAACAAAACGCCTGGAGAGCACCAACACGGGGCCCTACCACTCTACCTTTCTGATCCAACCAACACTTGGGCTTCAGATGTTTTAGGAGGAACCACACCATTTCTCATGGTGCTGTTCAACCTGGGGCTTTGGAATACGTCCCCCTCCCCTCCAGTTTTTGTATGTATTAGGTGTGAATCCTTTTACACCCCTGATTCATGCACAGTCATAGGGAGTGATGAACACTGTTATTATTTCTATGACAAGCTGTTGACTCCAGAACGTTTGGTGTTTGCTTTTGCAATATTTGTTGCTAAGAGGAGAATAACTATCCAAAATCTGCAACAAAGCAACAGGAGTGGTTTATTACCCCTTAAGGTTAGTTGGACATCTTTTACATAATTCTTCTTAAATCAGGCCTGCCAAATCTTGCACAATGAGTACAAGTATGATGCAGAAGGTTCCTGCCTCTCACTCCCCTCGTGCTCGGGCTGCATCTCCTGGGCTTATTCATCCTCCACGCTGTGGGATCCTTTCTGCTCTGCCACCTCATGTGCCTGCTGCACTTAAGAGGTCTTCTGCTGACCAGACACATCACATGCAACATGTCATGGTGTGTGAGAGGCTGTCTGTCTACAAGCCTTGGTTTGCCTGCAAAGCTGGATGGATCTCCTCATGCCAGAGTCAGTCTGCCAGCCAGCACATAGGTTGTGTAAATGGCTGGGAGAGGACATTGCAAAGTGTGCTTGCATCCTGCGCTAATGTGACAGACGCCTGCAGAACCGGGGTCTAAACCTGAGGTGGGCACCAGACCATCCCTCTGTGTTCAGCTGGGAGAAATGGCCATCATTGAGCAATCCTAACAGGCTGGGTCAAATTAAATCTGCAGGACAGATGTTAGTGCTTGCTAACAGGCAACTGCCTGATATCCAGAAACTTTCAACTTACCCAGAACTGTCAGAAGTAAGTTGTTACACACAGTTGTCCTGGAGTGAAAAATGATGGGAAAGGGAGTCCGGAAGAAATATTCCCAGTATTTCCCAAATATGCATAAAGCAATAGTGATGCATAAATGGGCCCAGGCAGCTAATGCAGGTGGTCACTGCTAAACCTTGTTTAGACTATGTTTCCACATCATGATTTTACAGTCAAGTGCTCAGGATCACCTAAGGAATAAGCCCATGTATGCAGCTCAAACTTTGTTTCCCATTTACTGTTGAAATAGCTGCAGAGTGTGCAGTGGACTGCCTTTCCTCCAAGTGCATACTTTGGATATGCCTCCACCTGCATACCTTAGATTTTTTCCCAGGAGTGCAAGAAGTTGTGGCTCACAGGTGTCCCCCTCTTCAGGGGTCCCATTTGCAATGGGGTTGAGGCACTCAAGAGTGCTTGAGGCATGCAAGAGTGGCAGTCCTACACTGGGAATTCATTGTCTGCATTGCACTAACATGTACTCACATGGGTTCATGTCAGTGGACAAAAACCCTGCACCCTGCCTGGTCTGGGGAGAAGCATACAAAGCATAACAGAGCTTCACAAGTAAACACCTCTGCCATACTGATGGTCCTTCCCCAAACCTTCCTGAGAACAACCCTCCCAGGAGATCCCACACACCTTGTCCAGAACTCATAGCTGTCATCTGGATTTCCTCGTGCCCAGCAATCCCCTTTGGGATGCTGTTCCCCAGGCAAGGGAAAGTTTCCTTCCCTTCCGTCTGTCTTGCCCTGGGCCTAGTGCATGCTCAGTGCTCCAAGACCATGAACACTTTGAGGGCTGGCTCACTGTTTTGCTGGATTAGATCAGATCAGCTCATGCGAGGAGGATGACACCATTCATTGCTACCAGCCCTCTGTAGATTTAGACGGGTTTACAAACATAACACACACATAATGAAATCCCACAGTGCAAACTGATCTTCTTTTGCCAGTGAGTCTTCCCAGTCAGCACTGGGGTGGTGGAATTTGCTGAGAACAACTCAGGAATGTAATGTCTGAGGGTGTCAAAGCAATGCCAGAAAGTTCAGGCCAACAACATGCTGCATGTCTCAAGCAGGCATTAAAAATACGCTGCCTGACTCTTTGTACCTACAGCTCTGACCTTTCTCCCCTTACTTTCAGGTTATAAGCAATCTTTTGTCTGTATTTTCTCAGTGCCTTCAAGCAGGAGTTTACAGGCACTGAGGAAATACAAAGAAATACAGTAGCATTCACTCAGTGTTTCCTTCTCTAGTAGCTGATCCACGTAGAAGATAATTTACTCATTGCATGGAATCAAAACCAGAAGGAACCACATTCCTCTGACCTGTCTTCCTGCTTATCATAGGCTAATACATGACACCTAGATACCTTCAGAGAAGCCTGAAAATTTGAGATGTCCTATAGGTCAAGAACCCTGCTGTGGCAGGGATTTTATTAAGCAAGCCATCCCACCTGTCCTTTGGCATGATGGATCTGCGCAAGTCAGATGATGCACAAACATTTTAGTGGGCTATTCTCTGCCCTGTGAGGACTTATTTACAATGCAAAGTGAGAGTGAAATGTGATAGCCATAAGTGTTAAATGAAAGCCAAAGAGGGCTCGGTGAGTCGGGTTTTAAACATCCGCTGAGATCAACTCAATAATCCCCAATTTGTCTTTGACAGCCCTTCTCATCTGTAGCTCTCTTAGCCATTTGCCAAGGAGGCAAGTGTCACTCTGACTTTGATGAAGCCTGAAAAGATGAAGCAATTTATTTGTCCCCCACCAAGTCAATGACTAGAACCTGGCTGGAAAAAAAAAAATCATGGGCTGGGGCATAAGTTGTTGGATTGTGTTTGCAAACTTTCAAGTTGGAAGAAAATCCGGAGCCCTCTGGGTGTCTGTGGTCTGGTGAAGTTACATCATGCCTCCATTACCCTTAAGGAGAAAAGAATTCTTCATGAAAACTCTCATAATAACTTGGGGTGAAGTCTCCCTAGATATCATTACTCTCCTACACTAACACATCCTTTTTGACAAGGTTTCAGCCTTTGTTTTCTAAAGATGCCTCTGGAATGCCCCTTCCTGCTGGACTGACTCAGCCAGACTAACCACTGAATCAGCTATAAACAATATTCTTATGAAAGGAAGATGCAAATCAGACCATCACGCTTAGTGCATGACCTGGCTGCAAATAGTTGTGTACCTATTCCGAATAAGATTAATCCATCTGACCAGAAAGAAGGCTTAAAACTTTTGAGCATCCATGAAGCCTCAAACTGGGTACATGCTATTCTGAAATGTGTACTCTGAAACTCATATCGTACAACAAGATGCAAGTTTTGGCAGTGAACACGATCCATGTCACATTTGTTGCTTGCCAAAATTTGGGGACACCATGATATTGACATATCGGGGGGCTTCAGTCCCTGGTTTCTGGTGTAACAGAGGTGCTTCCCCCATCCAAAAGCTAACCAGTTATACCACCAACAGGAGATGGTGGTTAGTGGGGCTTGTGATCACTAGGATCGTAACACGGGTGCCTAAAAATAAGCATCCCATCCTGTGGGATAACTGAGGGTCTCTGGATATCAGCTCCTTGTCTGTGAAGATAAGAGCATATCTAGCAGGGAGCTGTAAGGACAACTGTATTAAAGACTGTGAGGTCTCAAGCGCTAGAGGAGATCTCTAAGTACTTAAAGTAGATACATATAAGACCACAAGTTCCACCTAAGTTTCGCTTTAAAATGTCCTGGCCACATGGTAGAGACATAAAGATTCTCTGCTGAGGTGAAGCAAATTTAGACCCAAGACAGCTCCTTTTTAGGTCTAACTCTGGCTGGCTCTGCTCGATCATACCACCTTGTCTTCCTTCCCCTTTCTGACCTCTCATGTTCCTCGTCCTGAGATCTCCTTATGTGCTGGACAGGGCTCAGATATACCCCTATTCACCCAGAAGACGATGGTGAGCAACAGCTTTGACTGCATGCCTTCCTGTGACTTCAAGTCTGGTATTTGACCTTCGTATGCTGTAGAAAGCACATCCCAAGGAAGGTGACTCAATAAGAATATTGAGGATTCTTGATATTCAGAATGATCTTTATTCTTCCTATTAGGAAGACATTGTAGGCATCCTGTCCATAAGAGAGGAATCTATTATGCATTTTCTTGGAGACACAGAGCACAGTGAGGCAGCGTAACTGGCCATGGCTGCAAAGTGGGAAGCACACAGGTTGCCTGCATCTCTTGGAAAACCTCAGTCTGATCTCCCCAGAAAGCAGGGAAGGGAGAACTTGTGCGTGCACGTGCATGTGCGTGTGTGTGTTTGTGTGTGGAGGGAGGGTTGTGGAAAATGCAGTGAGTATTGTTCATGCCTAGCATTTATTCAGTCAAAAATACAGCTGATGGGAACATATATGGACTTTGCCGCCGAGGCACTAAGTGTATTGCTTTGAATGTGCATTTATTGCTGGCATTTTAAAGCAACTCTTACTGGCATATCAAAATACTTAGAATGAAAGCTGCCATTGAAAGACAAGTCATTATCACTTCAATTGGCATTGCATTCGGATGAACTGAGAGCAATCTAAAAAGGATAGCAATCGTCAGTAATGCTCAACACGCGGGTGACTTCCATTTGCCCTGTCCAGCGCTGTGACATTTTCTCTTCCTCTTCGATGTCCTTGAGAAGAGTGTGTGACCATCAGAGCTCTCCACTGCAACGGTGAAAGCAACAGTCCTGATGAGGTCTTTTTCTAAGCAAGATCTGGCTATAGCAGCCCCAAAGATAGAAATCCATCCCCCACTGGAGGGGGGAGGATGTATTTAAGCATGTTGCCACCCTGAATTGTGGCAAAAAGGGGCAGTCTTAGATGGGAAGCCGGAGACTTCAAAAAAATCATAGAATCACAGAATCACAGAATGGTTTGGGTTGGAAGGGACCTTTAAAGGTCATCTAGTCCAACCCCCCTGCCATGGGCAGGGACATCTTCAACTAGATCAGGTTGCTCAGAGCCCTGTCCAACCTGACCTGGAATGTTTCCAGGGATGGGGCATCTACCACCTCTCTGGGCAACCAATTACAATTGCAGTGTTGATGACTTGCTTTGTGCCACCATCAAGAAGCCAGTGACCCAGGTTGTCAGCTGGGTTTGACACAGAGAAAGGAAATAAAAGGTCCCTGTCCCAGATATAAGTCTAAGGTAAGGAACAAGCGGAGCGTTCTGCAAGCAGATGCAGGAAGCATGAGGCAAGGGTGGCACAATCCTGTGTAGAGACATGCAAAGACAAATGGAGGTCTATATATGGGGGAATTGGGAGAACTAAAGAATAATTTAATCAAAACAGTATTCATGACTTCAGCAACATGCTAGACATTTACAACAGTCTCCCCTACTTGGATTACATGCTCAAGTTCATTATCAGTAATTGCCATGGGGCTGATTTTCCAGTCTTTAGAGGAAAGAAAGTGCTACGTGCTCCAACTATTAGTACAGGCATTTCTCTGGTGCTTCTAATAGCTACATTTACTTTTCTCAAGGAAGAGCAGTGATAAGTGTATACTCCTTAACTACAGCCACTGAGCTGTGAGATCCCCAAAGAACTTAGTACTGTGGTGTTTGGAGAACCTCAACAGTCCAGACCTGTAGCAAGACTGCAAGATTTATATTTAAAAGAAATATTTCACAGGCCTATATTGAGTTTGGAGATTGGCGAACGTGCTGTTAACATGTTCTCTTGGTCTCTATTTCCTAGATTAACCTGAGTGTAAGCCCTTTACATGTCCCCCTTTTGCAAACAGAAATTCTTCTCACATTGCAGCTTATGCTCAACTGCCACTAAAACAGCATTCAGGGGTCATCAGCCACACAGCCTGTAGTAACTGAGCTCCTCAGCTATCATTTCATTTTGTCCATGTATTTTTATACATCTATCTATCTATTTGTGCCTCAAGATCAGCTCAGCTTCCCAGCCCAGATTTGAATAAGCAAGGCAGTCTAATTCTCAGCTTTCTAAGCAAAATTTCAGCTAGCAATGATCAGTGCCTTAAAGGCAGTCTTCTTAAGTCCAGCAGAGTGAGATACAGATCTTTTTCAGAGCCTGTAATGGTTTTATACACAGATATAAATATATATATATATAATTTTTTAACTCCCTTAACTCCACTTTGCTTCAAGTCATTTGACCGAAGAATTCTGGCATTCACCAACTCTTCAAAATCTTGCAAAGTCCTGTCAATTAAGTAAGGACCATTGTAAAACATGGCCATTTCTGGAAGCCCATATCTGCCAAATAAAGGTTTACTGTTTCCTACAAGATACCTTAATAGAAGAGTCGCTAATAATGCAGTTTCAGAGTACCCTGGATAATCCAACACGTCCACCATATCTGACCCATCATCATTGTTTTTTCTTTCTAAGGTAGAAATATTGACACATTTCACGCATATCCATTTATCCATTTTCTTCATCTCTGTGTTCATTTGTGACCACTTGCAATACATTTTTCAAGATCTCACAGATTCTATAGAATACCTCCGGGCTGTAGTATTTTTGGCAGTACTAATTTTTGCATTTGTACGCTGTACTATCAATTACAGAAAGCTCTGATTTGAATTGATATGTAATTCCCAAGCCTTCTTTCAGTGACAGTCTTAATAGCTTTCTGCAATGTCTTGTCTTTTGCCATGGCCTCCAGAAGTTTATTCCCTACTGCGTTTGAGATGAGAGAAATCTCTTCCAACAGATTTGCATATGTTATGCTGTTCCCTATATAGTCTTCAAGAACAGACTCCTCAAACACTCTCAGGACTGTGCCTGCTCTCAGCTCTTGTTTTCCTGGCATGGATGCAGCTGGAAAATGAAAGCTAAACTCCCTTCTGCTTTCTGGCAGGTGAATGAGCTTTTTGCTTTGGGAACAATGAATTTGGGGTCCATTTTTTGTTGGGATCTGTCTTCCCTATCTGAATATTTTTCTTTGACGTCTTCTGCAGCAAAGACATCCCTCTATGCATTAAGATGCTGTTTCCAGAGTATTTCTGAAAACCAATGCCACCAGTCTACAAAGTGCACAAGAGTTTTGTCACACTGTCCTGAGTCATTTACAGAGGGATTTAATGGCCAGGTGGTTCATCCTTGGGTGACACAGCTTGCCAAAACTCAGGTGCTTGCTTTCTTCTCTGACTTCCAAAACTCCCTGTCCAGGTTGGCAGTCCTGTTTCATTTTGAGTCCTTCTGCATAACATCCCAGAAAGAAGAATTGTCATCTCATTTTATTTCAGGAACCAAACTCTGCAAATCTTTGTTATCTGTCAAAGCAGCTTTTCTGTAATTGCCTGGCTTTGGCCAGACTCTGTGTCTATGTCGATTCACTTGCACTTTCTCCCAAATATCTCACGTTTCTGATTTTAAATTAGATTTCTCTTGCCATGTCCCATTTCCTGACCCATTTCTGCAGCCTTTTGTTGTCTTCCCCTTTTGCTGTCCCCCCCACAATCTTTCAGGATATCATCTATGTGTATTGCGATACCCTCATTTCCTTCAAATAATTCTTGCACTTCCCTGTCAAAAGTCTCAGGAGCAAGTTAAAACCCAGAGGGAAATTTGTACAAGCAACATCTCCCATCAGGGGCATTGTAAATGCAGACTTTCAAAGTCTTCTTGGCCAGGGCAATTTGCAAGGACCCAAGAGGGGCAGCTAACAGCGTAAAAGAAAACACATCTCTAGCCATTGTCTTGAAAACATCTCCCTTGGCAGGCAAAGGAAAATATTTTCTCTGAATATTCCTATTGAGTTCTTTGGGATCTAATCTCAGTCCAAGGGACTTGTCCTTCTTTCCTGCTGTTCCTGGGGGCAGGCACATTGCAGTGGTTTCTATTTTTAAAAATTATTTTCAGTGTTAGTAGATAGTCCAAACCCTTCCCTTAATTTCTGTCTCATGAACAGAGGAGCATTTCTGGAGGCTGAAGCACTGAGCGCTTAGGATCTGACAGCACAGATTTCTATGCCTTGTTCACCAATGTCATTAAAGACATCTTAATACTGTTTTATTTTTCCTTTTTTCTTTTTTTTTTTAAACCAGATTCCTTCTTTTAATGACCTTACTTGTAAGTCAGAACTTCATCTATCTCTTGACTGTGATCCACCCGCACTGCTGACAAACTTCATTTTTCAGTTTATTAAAGTTTTAGCTTAACTTAGCCCCCCTTCATCCCAGGACTACTCTTCCCTGGTCTACACTTGTTTGCAGTGTATCACTTTCCTGCTCCTGATACCATCTGGTGTTTCAGATTCTTTAAAGATGTAAACCTGAAAAAAGATTTACACTGGGGAAAAAATAAAAACAGTAAAAAAGCTTTCCGTCTTGGTCTCTGACTGCAGTCAGTTCCTATGGAAGAGCTGTTAACTGGGAAGCGGTTGATGGAGCGAGGCTGAGGGTGCGGAGAGGGATGTTTGTGCTGGTGATCCATTGATGGACAGGTACATATTCATAAATTGGGAACAGAAATGCATCTGGCATGAATGTCATGGGCTTCTCCTTCTCTGAGAAAATGAAGTGCAAGGCCCTGAGCTTCTGCTGTTGCCCAAGCCAGGACATGTGGTGAGTGACGAGTTGGGCAGCGGTTCCAAGGAGATAAAGCACTTTGAGGACCCTTTTGGGCAAGACCTTCAGAATGACATCCAGGCTGCTTCCTGTCATGTCTCACCACACTCTCCATACAATAAGAGATTTTCCTTTCAAATACTGTTTTAAAATCTCCCCATGCCCCACAGCTGCTTATACAGAAATATGTTCTCCCAGGGGTTGCTGGTACCTGTCAGAGATTTTGTGTACATCAACTACAAGAAATGGCAGAAACATAACATCTTTATCTTCCCAATCCTCATCAAGAATGAGATCCCAAAGGAGTGGACAAAGACAAAGAAATGTCCTTTTCAAAGAAGCAGAAGAAGGAACCAGATGAATTATAGACCAATCATGTGGATAAGACTGGCCAGGAAAGTAAGGGGGTGACACGGTATGCTTTTACTTTTGCAAACTATTTGGCACAGGTCCATATGATGCACCCATAAGAATGGCCTCCGAGCAATCATGGTAAAGTGAGTGCTCATGAATACTGTGATCCAAGAAGAGTAGCAATGGCACATTTTCAGACTAAGAAGGTCTCCAAGGGTCTGTCCTGAGCCTGGTACTGTTCAATATTCTCATAATGACTTGGATGATGGAATAGGGAATAGATTCATGTAATTTGTGGCTGACAGAAGATGAGGAGGGGGTCACAAGCAATGTGCAGGACAAGACTGGAATTCAAAATTATCTTGATCTGTTAAAGGCAGTGTCTGAAATCAGGAGGATGACACTGAACAGAAGCAGAAGTGGCACTGGGTGATGTGAGTGCAAGAGGACAGGAGGGAGGAGTAAACCTAGGAAATGGGTGGCTTGCCAGCAGTATGGGAGACATGACCACGGGGTGGGAGGTGGTCACAGGCTGAACAAGAAAAAGCAACAGGATGCAAACCAGAAAACACAAGGTCTGGGACATGAGTGGTGCATATTTATCACAGGAAGCAATTATCCTGTACTTCTCAGCTCCAGTGAGGCTTTAGCTGAAGTTTGGGTTCACCTTTTTGGCAGGAAAACACCTGCCAGGGAAGATGACAAGATCCCAGAGGAATTTTAGTAAAATTGTAAGTGGTTTTGCAGGCTGAGGAAAGGCTGAAAGAACAGGGTTTGTTTAGTTTAGGATGAAGGCTGTGAAGAAACAAAATCAGAGCACTCAAATATGTAAACAAGACAGTTCAGAAGCAGACAGTGATAGATAGCCCTCCACCGTCGTGGGATGTAAGATGAGAAGTAATTTTGAATAAATGTGCAGCAAGGGAGATTTAGTTAGATATTAAGAAAAATGTTATATGGGAAGTTAAAAAGTGGAACAGATTACGGAGGGTCTGTTTAATCCCCAGCAGTGGAATCATTTACAGAAGCATCTGTCAGAAACGGCTCTTGCATCCTCCCTTCTCTCTGCTGGAGCAGCAGGCTGTGTATGTGCAGTCCCTTCCTGCCCTCTATCCCTGCGACACTGTCCAGCTGCGATTATTGAAGACCTTGTGGCTGGTGCGGACTTGTAAAGTGAGAACAACTGCCTCAAAATCAAAGAAACCATGCTGGAGTCAGACCCAAATGAAAAGTGAATAAAGTCTGTGTGAAGTCTCGCTTTCCCAGAACAAGGCATCTCCCTCTTCTCGTGGTTAAGCTGGTGTTAATCAGCAGTGATTTCACTGAAGTATTCAAGATGAAGGTGTGTAAAACCAAAGCTGAGAAGAAGGAAACCTGGTAAGACTGTTGTGAAAAAAAGAAGCAGCATTTCCTCCTCTGAGGATAATTATGCAGGCTGGTGGTTAGGGACTCTCTTGGGAAGCAAAGGAAATGGGTTCAGAAGCCCTCCCATCGGGGAAGAGCTGCAACCACCACACTAACCCATGAAAGACAAGCTGTTTGAGACTGAATGCAGGGTTGGGCATGCAATGAGCATGGCAATGGGGAAATCTAGCCCTTTGGGTTATCCTGGAAATGAAATATAGAGAAAGTAGGTGCCTACTGGCTCAGCACAGGGCTCTGCTGGGGATGGTGGAAAGCCCAGTGTTGGGCAAGTTGACCAAGCCCCAGAGAACATCCAGGTCCCAGGAAAGATGGTAGGATGTTTTACCATTTGTATTTAACTTTCAGATCCATGAGTGCCTCTGCCTTGTTCAGCAAATAGTTCTAGCCAACACTCCCTATGTATCAGCTGCCCACCTGTGTCATGAAGAGAGTAGGTCTTCCCTGCTTCACCAGGCTCTAACACAGCTACTGAAGCTCTGTAACTATCCATTGGCTACCACCAAACACTGACACTCTGCCAGCAAAGCAGCAGAAGGGTGGCTGGTTTTTTAAAGCACATTTCAGCACCCGCTGGAGGTCTGTGTCCTCCTTTGCTGTCTGTGACAGAGAGCTGAAGGAACTGCTGATCAAGGGCAAGCTGAGCCCGTTTGTTCACTCCATACCCTCCTTCAACTCAACACCATCTCTGCAGGCTTGATCTTAAGGCAGAGCACGTAGCATCCCCTTGTCCACTCCTGCTGATAGCAAAATAAGCACAATGCCTTCAAAGAGGCTCGGTACATGAAGTTCAGCAAGCTCTCTGAGGGAGCCGTGATGCCCGCTGCATCAAACAGTCCTAACTGCATGTCAACATTGTTGGTTCAGCAGGGGCCAGGACTCATTTTCAGGTTACCATTCTCACTGTAGAGAAGCAAGGAGAAAATTACATTTTCTTTGCTTGATCTCTGGCACTTTCTGGATCACGGAAGTCCACAGGTGTTGAGTTTGAACTACTGCCAGACTAACAATTGCTAGCAAAAATGGACAGTATTTGGATCACGCCTTCAGTGGTTTCAACACACCCTTACCTATCCTATATATCATTACATATAACTAAGCACTGAAAAACCTTCCAGCTCTGCCTGGCTTGCAAAACACAAGAGCATCCAAGACGGGCCAAGACAACTGTGCAGACCTTGAGCATTCATTGGTGAGGAGAGAATCTCACCCATTTTTAAAGGGTCATTTATCAATGAACTCTCTTCTTAATGTACCTCTTTAAAACATTTAAATGGCAGTGCATTCTGCACTGCACTGTTATGATAGAGAACCCAGCCATATGTCAAGCAGGAACTATGACCCCTTTTTCTATGATTAAGTTCATTTTTGTTCCATCCACTTTTTTTTGTATGTGATTAACTGGTGAATAAAAAGGCTCTTTTTTATTTTTCTTTGCAAGGGCTGAAGCAGTTTAATCATATATAATTCAACACTTGCTATGCGATTTGCATTCCCTGCTTTAAGATGAATTTGGCACTAAACAAGCTCTCAATTATACTCCCCCGCCTCTGTTTTCTCTGGAAGTCACAAAATTCATTCAAACAAAAGCTAAACCCCCCTGAAGTTTTATGAAGATGAATGATGATTAAAATCAAAGAACAGAGATCCTTCTCCTGACTTTACAAAACCACAGGGTTCCAATATATGTTCTCCAGTGGCACTTTTCCAGGCAACCTTGGGTTCAGAGACAAAACTGTGTACATGTCTGTACCAGTCCAGGTCATTGCATCTATCTATCATCCCTTCTTCTCATGCCAACCTTTTTTTGCTTCTGACACTAGATATTAAATATGAAGGCTGGAGTTTGCAAGCCCAAAGCATAAGTGAGGACGAATAAGGCAGAAACTGAGATTAGAGGAGGAAGCCAAGTTGGAAAAACTGGAGAAGCTTCTTGCTGAAGAGGAGAGGAAGAGAAAAGGCAGTGAGAAATGGGCACTGATGCAAGACAGCTGGAATTTAGGTATACAGCTATACATATATATTTACATATATATAAGTATGTATTTAAATGTAAGTACGTATATGGGTAGATAATATATATTACAACATCACTGCAGAGAGGTAGTCAACACAGAGCTGATTAAGAGTTAGGCAATCCATAGAGAAACTTAAATTACGTGCTTGTAGTTACTCTCTAGAAACACTTCCATGCCTTCCTCAACTACCGGAGAGACTAGGGAGCCTCACTTAGCTATGATGACCCCCATAGCCAACAAGGCTGATGGGGGGAGACAGACAACAAACATGGGGTGGGAGGTCACGGAAGGGAAAGGGCAGGCTGTGTTGGAAGAGGAAAAAGACAAAACCATGAGAACTTATACTGAAATAAACAAAACTCCACATTAAAAGAACATTGAGGCTGTAAATGCAAGGATTCACAAGCTGGGGTGTGCCCTGAGTAATCCAGGAGGAGCTGAAATCCACCCTTCTCATCCCAAACCAGCATGATGGTATAGTCTATACCAATACAGTCACATAATAACTCCAGTCTATGCATTAATACAACTTTACACACAGGAATGTTTCTTATTATGTATATCTACATTGCCCAGAACATCAGCGGCTGACTGCAAGTTAGACCGAGAGGTGCTATTTTAATCATCAAACTCGGGTTAAAAATCTACCTTTGGAAGCAGTGCAAGCATCATATTTGTACCTTGTGTAATATTTAGTGCTGCTCAGAGCAGTAAGAAGCAGCATTGCAAGATCTAAGCCGCTTTGGCAAGTCTTTTCAAATACATCTCATAGAAAGGAGAGTGAAAGAGATATTTCATCCAGCTAACTGTTAGTAATAAAAGGCATAAAACCAACATGGAGGCCAAAGAACAGGGAAACACAGTGGAAACAATATGAGACAGAGAGAGAAAGCGAGAAGAAAAACTGACCATGTCTTGGGGTTGTTCCAAAACCAAGATGACAGATTGGCTTCCCCTACAGATGCTGAGTTGAGGCACTGGGCAGGAGGTAGGCAGAAATGGGCAGATAATGAACCATGGGGGCAGTGTGTTAAAAAAAAAAAACAACAGAAAATATAGAATAAAAGGCAAATATTTAATTATTTGTCATAGGAGGGCTGTACAGAGGAAGAAAGATGGGAATTGTCTGGCATTCATTTAGTCGCTCCCATCTGAGCTAGGTATCTACGTTTCTATATTGCTAGGGGAGCTAATTGCTCACATGGGGGCACTTAGTGCCATTCGAGGTGCTCTAGGGTATCTGAGACATGAATGGGACTGCAGATGTGACACAGTCCCACGGGAAGTCTGCACATTTCTGGAGCAGCAACTGGAAACCAAGCAGAGCATTAGGCAGGGCAACCAACTCAGCTGTAGGTAGATATTTATATGAAATTAGAGGGATACGACCCTTGGAGCTTAATCCTGGTCATATAGGAACAGGATGTTCGCTGGAGGTGCACTGAAACAAAGAGAGATGGCAATGAAAACATAAGTCCCAGGTGTCAAATGTGGCCAAAGCAGGGATCATTAACTTCATTGTCGGGGGAAGTAGCAAGCTGATTAAAGAGAAGACCTCTGGCTTGTGTCAGGAATTATATAAAGCATCTGGAGCCAGCCAGCTAGAATCAGAGCTTGCTTAAGGTGGGATGGGCTTTCATAATGTAACACAGCAGCAAAGTGCCAGCAGTGTCATCTGCTATAAACACTGGGTCCCCTGGAAAGCAACGCTTCTGAAACACAGAGGAAGGAAACAGCATCCTAAAGTCATGATGTCTTCACCTGAGTTAGACCTGCATTTATGGCAATTACGTGTTCCTTCCATCCTAGAGATCCCAGGGGATGGAAGGAAATTAAATAATAATAAGTTATTAAGCAAGGTTTGAACCTTCATGCTGAACTTTCTCCTTATGCCCTCCCTATTTCTGTCCTGGAAATCTGTTTTCAGTCTCAGCTCAAATAATCAAAGAATTTTGCTGTAAGAAATGATCTTGTAATCCAAGAAAACTCGATCCATACAACGGTCTAGTAACTTGCTCGAAGGCTTCTCTTACCCTTGTAAAGCAAGAGTCCACCCAGGAACTTAATTACTGACATGCAATTATTTATAACACACTTTCAATGATTATTCATAGGTTTCATATTGGTGGGGGGAGGGAGGGGAAGGTCACCGGGTTGCAAACAAGCCTGAAATTCAGAATTGCTTGCTGAGAAGAGCTGGGGGAAGATGATTATGATGGATAATACAAGAGGAGAGCATAAGGGAAATTGATTGTGAAGGTTTACCAGGGACATGTGGACTATTAAAAACTCTATTGCACATCAGTGAATTTCAGACCCTTAAACCGACAGGACCTTTAAAGGGAAATCACATTTTCTATCATCTAATCAACGTAGGTAGCAATGTGTTTGGTCTCTCTTTCCCTGGTCTCTGTTGACTTCAATCGGACGGTTTAAAAAAATTTAATGTGTAATCTGATATTAAATGTCATGAATTTTGAATAGACCAGAGGCAGCTGAAAAAGCCTGAAGCAATACAGTTCAGCTTTCCTCCTAACTGTCTTGTGCTGGTTTTGGCTGAGATAGAGTTAATTTTCTTCACAGTAGCTAGTATGGGGCTATGTTTTGTGCTGGAAACAGTGTTGACAATACAGGGATGTTTTAGTTACTGCTGAGCAGGGCTTACACAGAGTCAAGGCCTTTTCTGGTCCTCACCCCACCCCACCAGCGAGGAGGCTGGGGGTGCACAAGAAGCTGGGAGGGGACACAGCCGGAGCAGCTGACCCCAACTGACCAAAGGGATATTCCATACCATATGACATCATGCTCAGGATATAAAGCTGGGAGAAGAAGAAGGAAGCGAGGGACGTTTGGAGTGATGGTGTTTGTCTTCCCAAGTCACCGTTACGCGTGATGGAGCCCTGCTTTCCTGGAGATGGCTGAACACCTGCCTGCGATGGGAAGGAGTGAATGAATTCCTTGTTTTGCTTTGCTTCCATGCGCGGCTTTTGCTTTACCTGTTAAACTGTCTTTATCTCAACCCACGAGTTTTCTCACTTTTACCCTTCTAATTCTTCCCCCCATCCCACTGAGGGGGAGTGAGTGAGCGGCTGGGTGGGGCTGAGTTGCTGGCTGGGGTTAAATCAGGACATGTCTGTGTAAAGTCCAGCTAATCATAGCTCTCCTTGAATGGCATTTGTTATTTCAATAACCCTTTTTTCCCCCCACATGGCGCATTGAGCCTGCTCTCAGCCCCGTGTTGCTCTGCTGAAGACAACACAAAATTGTGCCAGCATCTGACTGTGAGGACCCCCTTCCTCCATCACACAATGAAAAGTAATTCAGAGCTGTTTGGGACCTGGCCAGGGACAATACTACCAGTCAGGTCCAGTTCCTCTGCTGCCTTTCACCTTATAGAGTCATACTTCTGTTCGCAAGTGCTATTGCAGTCAGGGGCCAGCATTCCTGGCTGTGTGCAGGGATAAACAATAAGGCAAAAAGGGCTGCAGCGGCTGCTTTTCATCTTCAAAGTGTTTTTTCAGCTGTGGATGAACTCGAGGTTCCCAGTGCCTGAGGAAGAATTAAGCTCCTACAATGTTTCCCCATGATGCCCTGCTCAAAAGCAGAAAGGTCCCGATGCAGAAGATTGGGAATCACCAAACAAGGTAGCGACCACAGTGCCCTTTGGAAAGGAACATTGCTACACCCATTTAAAACCACAGAAACCATGAGGGAGAGATGACAGCCAGGAGGGAACGGGCATGAGCCTGTCTCCAGACCAGACCCACCCATGAAGAGCTGGTACAATCTCAGAGGAGGATCCTGCTGGAAATGCAGAAGATGGGCGTGTTTAGGATGTCAGTGTGCGTGCAAGCTCCCTTGCTTGTGTGGTCTCATATTGAGTTGTCAGCAGCTGTTACGGAGCAAACGAGGCTGAGAGGCAGCAAATTAGGGTAGGCGTTGGGATTGTAGGAATGAAGGGTCTGTGTTGGATGAACAGAGGGTGGATGTGGTCGTGGATGAGAACGGAGCTAATATACATAGTCTAGAAGTGCGTCAGCGTAAGGTTATTTGGAGCAAAAAACACCCATGGGTGGAAGAGGGCAAAGGTCTGAAGTGCTTGGCTGCTCCCCTATCAGGACCTGCATTACAGCCAGGATGCGCGAGCATCGCCATTCCGCTGTGGTCAGCAAGTAGTTGATTAAATCCCTCAGTCCTGCCTGCGTGAGCGAGGCAGGGGCCCTTCAGAAAGCAAAAGGACTATATGATTCACAAGTTCAGAGGCCAGGAGGTCAGAGCTGACCTCCTCCCTTACACAGGCCAAAGGATTGCATCCACTTACAGTGGTAATGGCCCCTATAATTTGTCTTTGGCTCAAGTGTATTAACCAGAGAAGAGCCCCCATTGATCAGAAGACCTCAAGAGAGAAAGAAATCTGTTATCATCCTGGGTAGTTTGTTCCAATGGTTAATCACCCTTCTTGCCAAAATGTGCTTCTTTGGGCTCCTTGGGCTGTATCTGGCCCAACTTCTTCCCCCACCTCTTGTTACTGCTTTCCCTGTGAGGTTTAATTTTTTTTTTTCCCCTCCTATTGAAAACACTTTGATAACAGAATCACTGCACCACGCATCTCCCTTCTGCAACAACTTCATTCCTTAAAACTTCTGTCCCTGGAAGGTCTTTGCAGAATTACAAACAATTTCTGCAGCTCTTTACTCCACTGATACAATTGTTCAAAATCTGCCCTCCCAGGCATGGGGAGGGGGGCCGTCCCCACTTTTTTGGCACCCACCCCAGCTATGCTGGTCTGCTCCAGCGTGGAGTTTTCGTTTCTGTGTCCATGAAGGGTTTGAGTCCTGCATACAACATCTTCTCAGCAAATCATGAGGACGGCCTGTCCACCATGGCCCCTAACTCCTTCTTCCTCTGCCAAAATACCATCATTCTGTCACAAGGGATTGTGGTTTTCCTCCTGTCCTAGAAGCCTGGACCCTGCATTCAGCTGAAGAAAAAGCTCATTGCATCTGCCTCGCTTATGTACCAATGATGAGGATTTGTGTCTCCAGTTACTCAATACCTCCACACTACAGATTGTTATCTTGTCCAAGAACAGTATCAGTATTTTTAATCATGCAATTAAAGACCACATCAGAATGGATATGCACCAGGGGAAAAGAATTAAATTGCACAGACCGCCTTGGATCTGTCATCGCCTGTCTTTTGACTGCTTGGCTTTTCTACCTCAACCTTCTCTAATAAGATCAGACCATTCTCCCTCTCCTCCCCCACAAGATATTAGCAGGTATAATGTACCTGTGCTGACCTCCCACTGTCCTCAGTATCTCCAGAATAAACACTTCACAGCTTTGCAAATTACCCTAGACAGGGGCACAGGCATCTCATCTCCAGGCATTGCTGAACCCCCTCCCTCCCCAAATCCTCTACATCTAAAGAACACACATGGGATCAGTAGTGAGCACCATGTTGTATTATGTTGCTTTATGCCTCATGAGAGGACACGTAGCCTGTTTTGGAGAGGTGGCACATATGCCTGGTGGGATGGTGTGGTCTGCATGCAACACATGAGCCTCAGATGAGGGCTCCTGGTCTAGTTCCTAGCAATGACACTGGAAGTCCATCAACCTTTCCGTGCCTTGGTTTCCCCAGCTGGGAGGTGGATTTGGAGATGCTGGCTTCTGCACAGGGAGATTTGAGACCCCAGGTTTACTGCCAGGTAAATGATAGCCATGGGGTGTTTATTTCTAGTGGTTTTGGTGTGAACCTGGAGCACTCCAGACCTAGGTCCAGAGGTGTCTATGCATGGCTGGTTTACCTGGACAAGGTGATTTGTTCATATGGCCTGACTGTGCCTGGAGCAGATCCCAATGGGCAGTGCCATTGATGGCACTCAATGCTCACTGGGGCACAGAGAGCCTCCAGTGTTGAAGACGGAGCCAATTCAGAAGTGTCTGATTAAATAAGGATGAAGCTCCTAAATCCTTGAGAGGGTTTTGATCATTTCAGCCTGATTTTGACTGATTTCTGGAGCTGAATCCACTTTCTTTCAAGGTGCCTCTGTGTCACTAGTGAGCACAGCCGCCCCCCTGAAGTGCTCGTTTCATACTTTACCCAGTTCCAGTTTTCTTGCAGCTCTTGTGGGGCACTTTTCAGGGACAGACTTAATGGGAACAGATTTGAGGTGGGTTGAACTTCTCTCTGGCCTGTGAAGCCCACCTGGGTTCAGCAAGCACTGTGCCCTCAAGCCTCCTGTATCTCCTACAAGTCTAGGCTGATGGTTGGGGGCCAGGTATTGAACGAGACGATCCTCTTGCTAGTGATGCAGGTTGCAAACTTAGTTGTCTACCATCTCTAAGTCATGAACCAGGCACTGTTCCGCTCCACCCCTCCGCCCCCTTCAGACAGTCCCTCTTTAGGTTGCTTTTGCGAGCTGGGAATTTTGTACTACACTTGTGCTGCATATTCCCAGCTCGTTGCAATGCCATTCTCTACGGAGAAATCCCAAATTTCATGCAATCAGAAGCTGGCACAACCAAGTGAAGACACGGCTGACTCAGACAACTGTACTGAAGCTATGCTGATTTACACCAGACTGGGGGAAAGCCACAATAATTTTCCTCTCCTTTGACTGAATAGCCACGGTGACAAGAGACTGAATAGATGACAAAATAAAACAGATCATGAATCTAGAACATGCAGCTGGAATTTCCCCAGCAGACTCACAATGTGAAACATCCAAAAAAAAGCCTGTGAAATATGAATTAATGTAAGGACAAGGTTTTAATCACAGTTACACAACTTTAAAGGCACAGTAATTCCATGGAGCTGAGTCTGGTGACTCTGGATTTTTGCCAATATCACAGATGCCTCTAGTGCACAAGGAACAGACCTTGGTCTTATTTTTGATGGTGTCAGTTCTGCAGTGGCGTATAAAAGTATGAGATTAAAGGTAAGTTTCATGGGCTGGATGATTTGCTGGTGTGACTGGGCATCTCTGCTTCCTCTTCTGGACACACAAATATCTATACTGGGGAGGCTCTGGCCCTGCCAGTGGTCAGAAAGGTTGTTGTTGCAGAGTATCTGCTCTGAATATTCAGTGATGTTCTCTTTTTGGTGCAAATCAGGAGTAAAAGATATGAAAATGAAAATCAGAACACTTGGTTTTCATCTGCCACTTGTTTATGTAGGACTGTATCCATTGGAGTACCATGGACTGACCTCCCGCTGAGCACTACAGGTATTTGGCTGCTCTGAGAGCAGAGCGAAGCCCTCCAAGCCACATTCAGCAGCAGAAAATCATATGATGAATGTGTCTGTCACATCCCTTGTCTTGTAGCACAATTTCTAGAACCAGCACACGTGCAAGTTACATGGGACTCACACACTGTAGGCCAGACTCTTCCCTGGTGTCACCACAGTAAGGCCACCGGATTGCACATGGGATCACGCATTATGGCTTGGGAGTAGAGGAAGCAGCAGCTTGAGCTTGATCTGCCCTGCTCATCTCTGGGTGATAATGTAGGGACATCCCATGTCCACTTTGCCTCTTGCTGGAGTCCTAATGATACACAGATGTGCACACACCCCAGGAGTGACTTCGTACCATGGTTGCTCACACCCATGACTAGTCCCAGCAGCCGCCACTCAAGGTAGCCCCAGTGAAGACAGACTCATACACCTCTACACTGCTGACTAACTCATACTTCATCAAGAGAGGAGAGAAGAGTCACAGAAATGACCAGTCCTGGCCTGCATGCTCCCTGGGTCCTTCCAGGCTGTGCATCCAGGTTTCCTTCCTATGGAGACCAAAGCGTAGGTCAAAGTAGAGCCCGGTGTGCGCTGAACCCTTTATGAAGTGTTGGGTGCACACCAATGGGCACAGGAATGAGAGATTTCTCCTGATCCTGTAGTCCGGGACACATGCTCCTAAAATTGTAAAACACTTCTGGAAATGAGGTTCCCACATTACATAAGTGCTTCTGAATATGGAACTCATTATGTGAAAACCACAGTGGTGCTCAGGTCCAGAAGAACAATAGATCAAGCGGGAAATCAATGTCACTTTTAGTAAATTAAAGAAAATACTGTATTGACATTGTATGTGCATGGCTGGGTAAAGGCACTGTCTCATGGCTACCCATGGAGAGGATAAGACACCCTCTGTTAGCAGGAGAAAGCTTGTTGCTCGTGCCATGGAGAGAGCGGCGAGTTTGAGGGATTTAGTCCCAAATCTAGCTGTGGAGTCACTCTACAAAGCAGAACTGCCTAGAAACCTCATTTAGACCAAAAGGAGGGGGTTTCCTTAAATTATCTAACCAACCCTTCCCTCCCCCAAATGAAACAATCTCTTCCCTACATTTTACTTTGGGCAAGGCCTATTTTGAGGGGAAAAAGTTGTCCCAAATGGCAATTTTTTAAAGACAATCTGTAATCATTAATAAGAAATTAATCCGCATATTAACAGAAGCTCTGACCACTGAATTCATTCCTAAGCATGAATCGGGATAGTCTAGGGTCAAAAAAAAAGTCATCTTTTAATGGAGGTACTCTGGAGATAACAGGACTCATTCAGGTGGTGATTTAAGGAAAACTGGAGATAGTGGGACACATAGAATCATAGAATCATAGAATCATTAAGGTTGGAAAAGACCTCTAAGATCATCAAGTCCAACCATCAACCCAACACCACCATGCCCCACTAAACCATGTCCCTAAGCACCTCATCTACACGTCTTTTAAATACTTCCAGGGATGGGGACTCCACCACTTCCCTGGGCAGCCTGTTCCAATGCTTAACCACTCTTTCAGTAAAGAAGTTTTTCCTAAGGTCCAATCTAAACCTCCCCTGGCACAACTTGAGGCCATTTCCTCTCATCCTATCGCTAGTTGCTTGGCAGAAGAGACCAACACCCACCTCGCTGCAACCTCCTTTCAGGTAGTTGTAGAGCGCGATAAGGTCTCCCCTCAGCCTCCTCTTCTCCAGACTAAACAGTCCCAGTTCCCTCAGCTGCTCCTCATCAGACTTGCTCTCCAGACCCTTCACCAGCTTCGTTGCCCTCCTCTGGACACGCTCCAGCACCTCAATGTCCTTCTTGTAGTGAGGGGCCCAAAACTGAACACAGGATTCAAGGTGGGGCCTCACCAGTGCCGAGTACAGGGGGACAATCACTTCCCTACTCCTGCTGGCCACACTATTTCTGATACAGGCCAGGATGCCGTTGGCCTTCTTGGCCACCTGGGCACACTGCCGGCTCATATTCAGCCGGCTGTCAACCAGCACCCCCAGGTCCTTTTCCGCCAGGCAGCTTTCCAGCCCCTCTTCCCCCAGCCTGCAGCGTTGCATGGGGTTGTTGTGGCCAAAGTGCAGGACCCGGCACTTGGCCTTGTTGAACCTCATGCAGTTGGCCTCGGCCCATCGATCCAGCCTGTCCAGGTCCCTCTGCAGAGCCTTCCTACCCTTGAGCAGATCAACACTGCCGGCCAGCTTGGTGTCATCTGCAAACTTACTGAGGGAGCACTCGATCCCCTCGTCCAGATTGTTGAGAAAGATATTGAACAAGACCGGCCCCAAAACGGAGCCCTGGGGACACCGCTCGTGACCGGCCGCCAAGTGGACTTCGCTCCATTCACCACAACTCTCTGGGCCCGGCCGCCCAGCCAGTTTTTTACCCAGCGCAGACACCAAGAGAAACAGCCAGCTGTAGCATTCCAGGGGGAGCGAGGGCTGCCTGTCATTTCAAAGATGTCCCCCTTCGCCAGCCCAGCCTCGTTGCACAAACTCAAACCCAAGGGCAGCACAGGGATTTTGGCAGAGGGAGTCCCTGAGCTCAGGGGATGTAGAAGCAGCAGTGGGACACATATCAACCTCAGGCTCCACATCAGCCTTGCTATGATACGTGGGAAACTCAGTGGCTGTTGCTGCTTGTTTGCAACACAGCTTTTTGTCTGGGTCATTTGAACTGGTTCCTTTTCCAGTTTTGGGGAGAGGCATGTAGAAGTAAAACTGGTGCAAAAATAATCTCTCCAAGCAGTGCTGTGGGATCGAGCATTTCTTTTTACCCACCCAAAGCTCTGGTCTTGCACAGAGCGAATGGAGGATGCACGGACAAACAGAAGATGACAGATATTTTTGCGCTTAAATCAAAAACCTGAATGTCCCCAAACTAAGACAAATGTGGCCTCTGAACTGTGGCCATGGTAAGTCCTGTAATCTGGCTCACTTCTGCTCTGAGTTTTGCAGCTGGAGTTCATCTCCCAGCATGCACTACAGATGCAGCTCAGGATCCAAATCACCTCCTTTTCGGCCAAAAACATTTTCTCTTTTGCCAAAAATTCAGCAGGCTGCCGGGACTCTCTTTCTTGCCTCTGCTTTTGTCAATATTTCCCACAGAGGAAGAAACAAACTCCAAAGGTTTTGCAACCTGCTCTGCTCAGTTAGAATAACCGCCTGCTCAGTGGGTTTTGTTTTCAGGCTGAGGCTGCCCTGTGGCCGGTGTCTGGACTGCCCCACAGCAAGCTCTTGCCTCATTTTTGAAGGGAGTCATAAGCTGCCCAGGTGGCCTTTGGATGYAGCCTACAAAGGGCTCTTTTATCAGACCAACCACCCAGGGCCACAGCCGAAATGCTCTTTGGTTGTGCATGTGCAATAATGCAAATGCATTATATAGCATATGCAATACAACGCATGCAATACCCATACGCAATACAACGCATGCAATACAGCATATGCAATGTGGTATATGCAATACAGCCCTTGGTGTGTTCAGTGTCTGGTCACAGGCTCTTCCCAGATGCCATTTGTTTATCGGATCCCCGGTGTGTTGGAAGGATATTTCTTTCAATCCTTTCCTATGTGGGCAAACYTGGTTTTGTGGTCACTGAGATCCAGGTGTGGGGACCTTTTGGTTTTGCAAGGACAAGAGAAGGTTGAAAAATTTACTGGAGTCTGGGCAGTTTTTAAACCTTGTACCTGGGCTTCTCTGACACCTGAGTCAAAACCAAGGGTTTCAACTTGCAATCGCACTCATCCCTGACAGATGTGCATCTAACTTGCACTTTACACACCTCCATGATGTCTATGGCTCCAGTGTTTCTCTTTCCCAGTGCTCAGAAAGTGTTTCCTAACTCCTGATCATGCCTCATGTTAAGTCCATGACTTCTTGCCCTTTATGCAAGGGATGGATTATCTCCTCTGCTGCACAAGGCTGTATCCCCCTGCACCTCTTCTCCAGACTAAATGAACTCCACTTCACCAATATTTCCTCTTGGCCTTTGACAAGGGCTGGGGCCCAAGGATAGCCAGGGATGTCCGATCATATTGAAAATGTGCATTTCTTCTTGCAGCCCCAGATATTTGCAATTATTACCCCATTTTACTGGTGCCACTGAGACCCATTTCCAATCACAAATCAGCACCAGAAGAAGGAAAACCCAGGAGCTGTAACTTTGGTTTTTGGTGGGTCTATCCAGTATAAGAAAAACAAAGCCGATGCAAGGCAAGGTTTAGCATGGCATCAGAATAGCTACAGCTTCTCACTTTTCACCATCATTTTAGCTAGCCCAGGGCAGATCTAAGGAAGGGTCCATATCTAGACAAATCATCCTGCAATCACTAGCAAAGAGTTGCTTGCCTTCAAAGGAAAATCCCCCTTTTCACAACAGATCCCCGATTYGCCTCTGCTCCACAGCTAACCTGCAAAAAAACAGGTACAGAGAGAGCACCTTACATAGAGAATTTGGTAAGGCAGAGCTTGCTGAAAGCAGCTTTGTGCTCCCTTCCCCCCTTGGTCATGTACACTTAGTAAATGTGCTTTTAATCTCATTAATGTTGTTTGAAAGAAGCAGTGGTGGATGAATTATCTGATGCAAATGGAATAGTTTAGGGAATACATGCATTTTCATTAGCCTAACTTCTCCAGCACTACATATTAGCACAGAATTAACCCATTAATTCTATTGATTTCTATTAATATTGTGCATTCCATCAGTGCTCGAATCCCCACGGACTCCTTTCCAACCATCTATAGGAACTGGCTTGTTTAATCAACATTGCACAACTAATCGAGGCAACTGTTTGGGTCATGAAGTGAAGAAGAAAATTGTTTCTAATTGAGAGTACGGGAGGAATTTGGGGAGGCAGGATATAATTATTACTGCTGGAACAGGGCCAGGATGCCAGCGATCACACTCTGCTGATCTTGCCGAAAGTGCCACGGGAGTTGTTGTAAGCACAACCGATGGAGGCAAAAGCAGATCATTTCACCTCTTCTCTTCTCCCAAAATCCAGCCAGCACCACACTGGTGGGAAACTTGTACCCTAAAATCCACTGGGATCTTCTCAAACATCTCCTATCTATCTGTCGCAGGCATTCATCAACCTCTGTCACAGCAGTATCTGATTACCTTATTGTACTACCCATATCTATCTTCACAACACCCTCTTTGCCCTGTGCAGATCCGCTGTGCCATTTCTGGCCACACTCTTCCTATCACGGTGGCATTGATGGATGTTGTCTGGGATGGAGTCACCGAAGGTAGCGGTCTCTCCTACACAGTGGTGAGAGGAGGTGGTCAAAGTGTCACGTCCCCATGTAGGACAAGGAAAACTTCCCATATCTCTGCAACGCAAAACATCTCCCTGCCAGTTTAGTGCAGTTACACGAAGGGATGGTATCACTCAGAGAAGCACAGTAATCAAGGGATGGGGAGGATCTCCAGAGACTGTCAAAGTCAAAGGGTCACAAAGATGGTCTTTCATGTTTCTCGCTCAAAGCCGCTGGGTTTTCCTTACTGCTCTAGAGCCTAGAGCAGGCTGGCTCTGCCTCTTGTAGCCTTTTGCTTGGAGGAGAGGATAAACGAGGTCTTTGATGTAAAAACCCAAATGAAAGCAAACACGACAAAGTTGCTCTTTAAACTTAGCTTATTCACCAACATCTAGTTCTGGCAGTCTCCTCCCTGGGCAATCAGTGCAGCGAGCTTGCCCTCCTGTTGACTATGCACGCTGAGACCATATCCATGACATTTTTTACAGCACTGTTCCAGCAATATTTTGTCTCAAATTGCCTTTCCAAAAGGCTCTCTTTATTCCCCTCATCATAAGCCCTGCCTCATTTTCAGCAGCAAGCTGAATCCTATCTATCTCTTGCATCCTGGCCTAATTATTAAACAACCCTGTCGAAGTATTCAGTCGTTTGCTGATATTTTACTCACAATTAGAAGTATGAATGTGCTCCATTAGGCTTCTAATATCCTTTATGCTCAGCCTGACATTTGGGGAGCCATTTTATTACAGCTGACACTCGGAAATGGGGCTGCCATAGTTAGCATCAGTAATGGTGTTATTGACCCCAATTTTATGAATGCAGGAGGATGTCTGAATGTTACACACTCAGGTATCCAGAGGGTTCTCACTGTCTCACACCAATGTCTGCTCTGGGAGCTCATATCCCTTCCTTTCTGTGAAAGTGTGGGGTTTTTTTCTCACTCCCCTGAAGCTCAGAGACACTTTTCTGATCAAGTGTTTGGGAACTAGTTAACACAAAAAAAAAGCCCATCAAGACAGTGAGGATTAAGGTTGAGTTTCTCATTGAAAAGCCTGCTGGCATGTGGATGAGCATCAAACACAACTGGGAATCCTCAGGGTTGTTCCCACTTCTGAAGCAGACTGGTGGCACAGTCCTGGGCAAGTTACTTTACTTCTCTGTTATTTCACTCTGGGTCTGACGGTGGTGGCATTGCGATTTTTGTAGCACAGGAGGCTGCGATGTCCCCCCTCCATGTCACCACCTCTCTCTAAAGCATAGGAAGAGATGGTCCCTGCCATGGAGGTCTTCAAGACCAAGGCAGAAAGCCCTGATCCCAGCCAAAAGGCTAATTCGAAAGCTGAGATTAGGACATGGGTATTCTGAGCCACAGTTCACAGCTGCAAACCACTCATACCTAATTCTTGCCATAGAGATTTGGCTGGCTCTACTGTTGCTTTTCCAGCAACTCATTAAATGGATCTCAGTCAACAGTACRTGATCATGGGACTTTTCTGGTGCCCATCATGCAGCAATCCCAGAGCTATACCAACCAGAATAAAGCTGGGGAAAGGGAAGCAGCAGTGAGCTACTGTACCAATATCTGACTGCTGAACACCACCAAACAAGTCTTGAATCCCCACCTGCCCTGACTAACACTTGGGTCCTTCTCTCTGACCACCAACAGGCATCTGGAGTAGCTCTTTGAAGAGGTTCTGGATGGGGCTACATGGGCATAACCCAAACCACCATGTTTCTGAGACTGCATCTGGGGTGAGTTACAAAAGGAGGGCCTGAACCTACCCCTGCTGGGTCTTTAAGCAGTGACTGCAAGAGCAGGGTTAATGGCAAATCTAGCTGGAATTTGCAAAAAACATGTCTGACTGATGCTTTTCCCCTTTCTTCCTTAGCAGTCATGATGCACAGACTCTTACTATTTCATATAACAAGGAAATCCTCCCCTTTTCTCTCACGTCTGTTCCCAGCACCACACGAGCACCTCGGGACAAAAAATGGGCATTTTGGAACACAGGAAAACACCCAGTTCTCATCAAGCTGAGGCTATTGCTGAAATTTTGCTCCATTTCAGTGCTAAAAAGTGGAATTCCTTGCATCAAGGGTAGTTATTGTACTCTAAAGCCTTTTTAAAATAATAAAAAGGAGGAGCCGTTCATCCATCACCGTGGGGTTTTTAATGCAAAGAGACAAGGCAGGCATGGACCTGACAGGGTGAGGTGGYTTCCCCAGCGAACACAAAAGTCAGTGGCAGAGAAGGGACAGCCCAAACTCCCCTGAGCCCCAGACCAGTCCTGTGGCTTCAAGTTTTCACACACTCCTGACCTGAGAAATTCAGCTGAGCCCTGGGCTTGGATTCAGTCTGCCTCTGCTTTGTGGCTGCTGCTCTGCTTTCAGATAAATACCTGTTGGGARGAGTAAGGAAGACAGAGATAGACTCTTCCCAGTGGTGGCCAGTGACAGGACTGGAGGCAATGGGCAGAAACTGAAACACAGGAATATCCACTAAACAGAGGAAAAACATTTTTTACTGTGAGGGTGACTGAAGACTGGAACAGGTTCCCCACAGAGGTTGTGGAGTCTCCATCCTTGTAGATATTCAAAACCCAGCTGGACACGTTCCTGGGCAACTGCGTCTAGGTGACCCTGCTTGAGAACGGGGGTTGGACTAGATGATCTCCAGAGGTCCTTTCCAACCTCAATGATTCTGTGCAACGCCATAGCATTATCTGTAATGATAATGGAGAATTTCCCAGAACCGGCTGGAAAATGTAGTCTCTGAGCAGAGGTTGAAAGGATGGAGATCGTGAAGGAGCCACACAGGTTCTTTTGTAACTCCAGGATATTTGGCATCCTGAAAGTGGCTGCCTGCAGCTACTCCTGGCATAACAGTGGTCTGCCTGGTCAGAGGTGCCAAATGTTGCCTGTGTTCCTCAAAAATCAAGGCATTGAAGGGGGGAAGTCAGCACCTCTCCAAAACGGGCTGCTTATTTGGTGTCCAGGGATTCAATCTGGGCTGCTATGTCTGGAAAAGTTGGGCTTGCACTGCATTGTGTATCTCCAATCTTCCTCCAAAACCAGCTAACCGGCCAAATGTCCATGAGCATTTCGTCAGTGGCAGAAGGTCCTTCCAGCCACCCCCCAGCCATGGGGACCAGGAGAGGGAAATCCCAGTGTCACAAGCAAGAAGGGACTTCTTTAACCAGTTTGGGGTTGGAGCACGGAGCTCAGTGTCACAGAGTGGATCTGTAAGGCAGCAACATGCTGCTGGCAGCTGCCTCAGCTCCCATTGTAACCAGTGGAGAGACTGGGCAGGACCCACATGCCGATACAGAGGTGCTCCATGCCCTTTGGATGCCTTGGGGTGCCATAAAGGATGCAGGGGCTATATCATTAGGAGCTCCCACCTCTTCCCAATAAGGAAAGGAAGCATTCAGACCAAATCACCATCCAAAAAACCACAGTAGTAGTTCTCTTTTTTTCCAGCTGGGTCTGCCTCTGGCTGACCACACAGATCCAGCCCCGTACCGCCCCGCGCTGATGCTGAGCGAAGTTTCAACATCTCTCCTGCTCGCCATAGCCTCCCCCCAACACACACACACCCCCTTCTGCAACAACAAAGCTCCAGCTTCTGCCTCTGAAAATTAAATCTTATCTCCTCAAACCACTCCAGCTCTGCACACCTAGGATCCCATCTCTCCCTCTCATCTGACTTCAATAACAACACGATTCCCTCTCAGGAGGAGGAGGATGGAGCCCAGATTAAAAGGAGCTGTTTAACTGGCAGCAATATTACCTTCCTTTGCCCTTTGATTTTGAATTTTTTTGTTGTAGTCGCTCTTGCATTTTTTATTGAGCACCCTAGCTGAATGGCTGAATAAAATCGAACTTCCCAGCTGAGACCGCAGATGCTCAGCTGTGCATACCTTAGGGAAAAACGTGTGCAATTTCCATTTTGGCCAATTATTGCGCGGGGGAATCTTTTATCCTGGTGGGAAGGTGGATAGGAGAAAGAAAAGCCTTTGGAGGTGCCGATTATCTTTTAAAGGAACGCTGGCCATTTAAAATTGTTGAGCCAGAACTTCAGCAGACTCAAATCAGCAGAGACCCTTCATAAATACGGGGATGAAGAGCTAAGAATTTAGCTGGTAATCTGGGGGTTTGGGTGTGGATACGCCTATGTTTATTTATATATCACTGCAATTCTCTTTAGTGGGTGTATTTGGGGTGTGTATTTTTTTGCTTTTTTTTTTTTYTTTTTCCCTGGACATTGGAAATCAACTGGTTTGCTTGCAATCACATTTCTATGAGTTAAATTAATCCCAGGACAGCAAGCACTCCTTCCTTCCACCCTTGCCAAGTGTGCATAGGTCCCGCACTGCTGCTCTTTGCACAAGCAAAAACTCCATACTCACAAAGCTAAGCTTTATTTTTCTTGTTTGTGCTCAGTTAGACTTTCCAGACCACCTCCCTTTCCTGGTTTCCCTCTCACCCTTCCTTATTCTGTTATCTCACAACTGGGTCTCAGCCTCGGGGCCAGTTTGAGGTCCATGGTCTCATCCTGAGATGGGTTACTTCCCTGTATATTCAGTGATTAAAGGAAAACTTGTTGTCAAACACAAACCACTACATGAGGCAGCTTTGCAAAGTTGGGATCTTGCGAAGTTGCTACGATTTCCCGTTTGAGTCAGCAAACGCAGATGATGTTTGGGTCCCGAGAAAATCAGTTATCTGGGGATAGGAGCTGGTGCTCTTGATCTCCTGCAAGACCTAGGATCCTTTTGAACACTGTAGAAGAAATCAGGAGTAACTTGTCATGATGCACTTGCTCCCTGTTGGATTTCAAAGGCTTCAGAGGTAAGTTGACAAAGCTTTTTTGGGAACAAAATAGTAATCTTCCCCCATCTGGGACCTAATTTAAACCAGTCCTAACAAAATAATTCTACAGAAGTTTATAAAAGCCCCTTTAAATCTACCCCAGTTTCAACCATTCAAGCACTATCGCATCCATCCCTGCGCACACATGCTGGGAAAAGTCCTTTTCGTTGCTGCCATGAAGTCCTGCAGCATCTCTCCACCCTGAGCATGTCCACAGAGCTGACATCCATCCTTGCATAGACCTGAAACAGCCCAGCAAGGACCAGTCCATCCACCTTGGCGGGGACTGAGCAGCCGGACTGGGGTGGGAGGGGGACAGCATGGGGCTGGCAGATTCAGAGAGGAGTCATTAGCTTTGCCCTGGAGGAATGGATGAAAAGCTCATCCTTAACTTTGATCAGAGCGACTAAGAAGTATTTTGACTCCAGATGTATAAATGAGCTCTTTAAAACCTGCCCCTCCATCCCTCCTGCCCCAAGTTATTGATTCAGGGCTCTGTGCTGTGAGCGGCTGCCATGGACTTCAGGTAGCGGTGCTTTTTCTCCCTCCTCTCTTAGCAAAGATATCACATCCCTTCTTACCCTAGGAGAGAGGTTTATATCTTCCTTCTTCCCTCACCTGCTTGATTAGCATCAGAAAGCACCCTGGGCATGAATACCCCCAAGGACTAATCCTTGGCAAACCATGTCTTCTTCTAATATGCTGACACCCTCCCCCTTGTTTGCATTTTTCTTCTCCCTTCCTCCTCCCTCTTCTCAAAACATTTTCTCCTCCTGCTGGGTTTGTTCGTCTCTCCATCTGTTGTCCGTCCATTTTCCCTCCCTGCCAGGCTTGGAAGACTCTGCAGGGTTGCGGCACAAGACCAGGCTTGTGCTCAAACCAAGCCTATCCTGCCAGCATCGCCGAGCCCCTCTTCCCCCAGCATCTGCTCTGGGGAGCGTGGGTGCATTGCTGCTTGCAATTGATTTCTTATAAAGTCAAAGCAGCGACTGCAGAGGAAGTATGAGTCCGGGGAGGCTGATGCTTTCTGTTCAGTGGTTTGGGGTTTGCTGTTCCAGCTCCCCTGTAACCAAATTGCAGCCTTAACTCCATCCATCCTTGGAGCTTGGACTGGAAGTGCACAGAAAGTGAACAGCACAGCAGGAGTCCTGGATCGGACGCCTATCCCGGTGGGATGAAGCTGCAGCAGGGGCTATTAAACAGGAGGGACTGGATACAACCTCTGAGTAAGGAAGTTTTTAAGGTGCTGATAATGTTAAGCTGGGAGCACAGGGAAGGATCATGCTAGACAGACCTTTGCTCTGTAGTCCTTAAATCACACGTTGACCCTACAAAGTGGTGTTTAACCTCCTCTGACCCAGATTTACATAGCAGCAGCTTCTCAAAGGTGCATCTCACCCAGCAGCCTGTGTGCAGCAGTGACCAACAGAAGATGCCTGGGGAAGACTACAGAAATGGGACCAGCGCATGATACTACCCTCTGATACCTTTCCAGCCTTCAGCTCTTTTCATCCTGTGGACACCCTGAGCAAAAAGTGGTTTCTATGCAAGGCAGTGACTCTCAGCAGATTTCTCTTTGGGCAACCTGTCCAGTTCCCCACAGACCCACGTAAACATCCACAATGTCCTGCCATGAGGAGTTCCACAGGTYGTCTACCTGATATCTGCATGATGCCACCTTGTACCACTCCAGAASACCCAGCGGGCCTTAAAACATTTAGAAAGTGATCCTCCATGGAGTAACAAGGAGGATAAGCATCAATTGAAGACACAGGAGGGGGATCCCATCCCTACAACTTTACTTTGACGGGTGACTCTACCCAGAGAGGTGGTAGGTGCCCCATCCCTGGAAACATTCAAGGTCAGGTTGGACGAGGCTCTGAGCAACCTGATCTGGTTGAAGATGTCCTTGCCCACGGCAGGGGGGTTGGACTAGATGACCTTTAAAGGTCCCTTCCAACCCAAACTATTCTATGATTCTATGATTCTATGATTCTATGTGTTTTATACTGAAATTCACATCAGGGAGCTTCCACCCTGGGTCCCTAGGGGTCTTGTTATTGCAGCAGGGTTTCAGCTACCATGTCCGTCCTGTGTCCTATGCCACCTGGCACCCAAAGGGATAGCTTACCAACCTGCAAATCTTCTCCCTGGGCAGGGGTTAAATAAAGAGGGTTTTTCAGGTGCAGGGTCACACTTGCAAAAGCAACATTGCAAGAGCCTCTGCCCCTCTCTCCATAGGTACTGCAGAGGTGTCTGCAATCTGAGATATCTTCTGATAGTGTGCTTCACCTCTAGCTAAAAGCATGGTCTTCAGGAGACAATGAAGTTTGTGGGACAAGTGTCCCCAACCAGGACAAATATCATTGCATGACATGGAAAAACACAAGTATAAAGCAAGACTATGACCAGAAAGCGTGCTCAACCTCATCAACACCACTGCCACTTTCAGATACACAACACACTGTTCATGTTAAACTCAAAATCATCTGACCCCAGGGCCATCCCTATTGAAAGGTTGTTCAGGAGGATAAAAGTTCCCCTGACTTTTTAAGTAATATAAATACGATACTGATGGGCATTTGATACAATGTGCAAAACAAATGCTGTGTAACGGAGACTGTAAAAGCCTCCTTAAAAGATTTTAAATAAAGAAAAAAATATGGAAAGACTGGAAAAGGAAATAACGTTTTGTGATGCCAACAGACTTGTCCTGTGCAAACAAGAGGAACGGGGAAAAAAAAGAGTTGGATGATTTAACTACTTGGCTTTGGTTACTGGATCTTGTCTGCAAAATTTTGGAAAAAATGAACTTGGGAAAAAATCAAAAGATATTTGGAGTGGCCATATAACAACAGCCCTGGACCACAGGACAACTGCAACCATGAGTAAAATTTTCAGTATCACTCCCTCTGCCCTAAGATCAGACCTTTGAGGGGAAAAAGAGTGAAAATGAGAGTGCAAATATGAGGGAATACATTGCAAATGCATAAAACACATAATGGTTTTTTAGCTGCTTGCTTTTGGATTTAAGGAGAGACTGGCCCAGAGCAGTCTCTGCTTCCCATCGGGACGTGGAGACCTGGGGACAAATGGACAAGAAAACAACCTGGAGAGCAAGACCCCAAACTCAAAGAGCCCYGAGGAAAACTGCCAGCCGTCACATTCGTGCACTGGCACACGAGACATCAGACCCTGACCCTTAAGCAGGGAACCGTGAGAGTCCTTCGCCCATCCCACCCCCTCATCACTGCCTTCACCAAGGTTGGAAGTCCTGGTGACTGCTGACTACCACCGCCCTGGTCCCCAGTGCAGAGGGACTAGCAGTATTAAAAAGGGTTTCCCTTTTGCTGGAGCGTAGGGATGTTCCTTTTCCTTTCAAATATCATTAAGTTCCTAGTCTCAGGATGGCTGAGAAAATCTGCATTAAATACACTCTGACAAGGCCCTCTGGGTATAACCTTGAAAACAGTGGCTTCTCCCCAGCATTTACTTGCTATTAAAGGAGTGTGAAGAGTTCATTTTTTTAAACCGAGGGGGTGATGCTTTCCCAGATGCTATGAAGTGGGTGGAAGATGAGGGGTCTCTGAGATGTCCCCCGAGAATCACAGGTGTCTGCACGGCCCGTGCCCATTTTTGCCCATTAACTGCTGTGTACTAGCTTGACTTGGGTTTTCAGTTTAGTTTAGCTGCTGAGCTTAAAATCCCTGCTTTCATCTCATTTGTTCCTCTGCCCAACCTGAACCTCCCAGAGTGAATAGCTGCTCCTGCTACGGCCCTGGAATAGTTATAACCATTATTATAACTCAGTTTGCACTCGCAGCACTTGGTTTTTGCATGCATTGCCTCTGCTAACCAAAGTTCCTATCTTTGCTTACAGAGCAGATAAAAAACCTCCTTTAGCAGTAGCTTGCAAGGAATTGTGCATGGCAGCATTTCTCAAACAAAGTATTTCGGCGTCACACGAAGAATATTGCAAACTATTCCAAACCCAAAGAATAATATATTTTCACATTAAGGTCTAAATACAAACAAAGAAAACCCACAAAGCCAGAGGCCACCTGCCTCGGATCCTGCATTAAGAGATACAGTTCCTACAAACACGCATGGGTTTTTGTATCAGGTGAGTGAGGAGTGTGCAAGGTTTCCTCTGCTATTT
Organism: Phoebastria nigripes; assembly: GCA_035582835.1. Lineage (NCBI taxonomy): Eukaryota > Metazoa > Chordata > Aves > Procellariiformes > Diomedeidae > Phoebastria > Phoebastria nigripes. The sequence continues at coordinate 1,524,090 of JAYKAV010003188.1, read as the reverse complement.
GGGGTTTTGGTGGGAAGGAGCTGTGTGTTTTAAAGCAAAACTTATGACTTTTTGTCAGATTTTATGCTGATAATCTACATGGCCATTTTAATTGATTTGGACTAATTCATCTTTACTGTGATAGCAACACCAGAAGCACTTCTGAGTATTAATAAACTTAAAACAAAAATGCTTCTAAAAGGAAAATTTCTTTCAGACTGATGAAAAAGAGGGGTCTTATACAGCCAGKGTGAGCACTGGTGTTCCAAAGCAGGTTTTGTGGGTTCTCTCCAAGCAACACATGGGTTTAGTAGCAAGTGGGCTGGGGAAAGTTAAAGGTTTTCTGTAACACCCTTGATTTGTGCCGAGTCGCGTTCCTCCTCTCCTCCCACCTTTGTATCACCTTTGCTGAATGCTTCTGCAAACGCTGTGGCTGAGTCCTTACCTCCGTGCGAGGGATGCAATGGTTTGGGGTGGTCCAGGAGGGAGCTGCTGGTTTGGGTGGGTTTAGGGAGGTGCAGGTGCTGGTGGTCCAGGGTGGGAGTTGAGTGCTGGTAGTGGGGAGCAGAGTGGGGCAGGAAAGGCGGGCACAAAGCAGATCATCTGGGAGGGTGATGAGAGGTGTACAGCTGGCTACTTCTGGAAATTAGACAAATTTTTTGTTGCGAAAAACCAGACAGTGACTAAAGAGCTCAGGTGAGGGGTGAGGGTCTGAAAAATTGCCAACCAAACCACAATAGCACTGGAGAGGAGCAGTAAAACCCTCCTCTGCTTCTCCCCACAGCACTGTCAACACCTCTGCACCCAGGCACGTCAAYCACAGTTTGGCCAAGCCCTTCCAACACCCATTTCTCCTCCAGTTCAAATCCAAAAGTAGGGCTTGAGAGACAAGCAAACAGCATCTATCCCTGGGTAAACTCCTGGTGATTAGTGAGCAGAGCTTGCGCTTTGCTGTCTTCATCCATTGTAAGCCTCGTGGCAGCCACCAGGATCTGGTCGCAGGTCCCCTTTCCAAGCCTGGCTGYGGGGGCTTGGCAGGGGGTTGCTTTCCCCAGAGCCCGGTGCAACCAAATGGATGTTACAGAATCATAGAATCATAGAACAGTTTGGGTTGGAAGGGACCTTTAAAGGTCATCTAGTCCAACCCCCCCCTGCAATGAACAGGGACATCTTCAACTAGATCAGGTTGCTCAGAGCCCCCTCCAACCTGACCTTCAATGTTTCCAGGGATGGGGCATCTACCACCTCTCTGGGCAACCTGTGCCAGGGTTTCACCACCCTCAGCATAAAAAATTTCTTCCTTGTCTGAATCTACCCTCTTTTAGTTTAAAACCATTCCCCCTTGTCCTATCACAACAGGCCCTACTAAGAAGTCTGTCCCCATCTTTCTCATAAGCCTCCTTTAAGTATTGAAAATCGTAAGTATTGAATGTTGCAATGGTTCAAGTTGAAAGAGTTTAACCTCAGGAGACTGCTCTTTCTTCCTTCACGACTTCTGCTTGCTTTTCCATACACAGCCGGTTTTGCAGCTCCCAGCCGTGCTTTTAAAAGGCTGGCAATCTGTTATCCCATTCACATTTCTCTGCTCCCAACCAGTGCACTAAGAAAATTTCATCTGTAAACATGTGYTCTGAACCTCTCCAAAGATGCCTTTGCTTTCAGTCAAAGACTGATACCTCTTCTGTGCAACAGCGTCTTTGATTTGAAAAGGGTCACCAGAAATGGCCCTCTGTCCCTCCAGGGACCAGGAGGGTTCACAGCCTCCAGGAGGCAGGTATGGTTCTGTGAAGGCTGATAATAAGCCAGTGCAGCCAAAGTTACTTCAGCTATAAAATATCACTGCATCATCAAATGTAAAGCTTGGTTTGAGCTTTCTACAGCTTTCATGGCTGTATGAGTAACAAAACAGCAACTGTGGTGTTTTAATTAACACCTCAGACTTCCTTCATTTCTTTTGCCAGTTCAGTCTGTAATTTTTGGAGTACCTATCCTTCATTAAAATAAAAAGTCTCAAAGATTTGGGAGCCTGCAACTCCTTTTTTGTATAGCTGAAGATCAAGGCTCAGGCATTTTAGACATACTGCTGCTAAAACATACTTAAAACTGGCTCTCCCTGCATATCAGTCAGCACGGTCTTCTCCGTCCACATCTGAAGCAATGGTTTTGATCCTCTCTCAACATCTTTGAGGCAGTCCGTGTGCCGTGCCTTCTGCTCAAAACCTTAACRCATTTTTTGGACTGGTCTTGAAATGCAGCAGGACCAGGGGTGGCTGGTCACGACTTTCCCTTCCTCAAAATTGCCTCTTCAACTGCGTTTTCTTACAGTATATTGAAAAATCTCTCCACTGACTTCCCCAGCCTCAAAGGAGATGCTTCATATATTTAGGAAATATATTGAGTTGTCCCACGTTTTGAGGGCTTTGAAGGAGGTCTTCTCAATGACACGTGGCTGAGAGGAGAAGGATCTTCTTATAGGACAGTGGAGATGCAGTGGGAGAAGCAAAGTCAGCCTGGACATACCTTGAAAGGGATCAGCACAAGGGAAGGGCTGTTTGCATCCCAAAAGTAATGGGAGGGCAGAGTTTTCTACATTTTGCTTTCTAGCATCTCTCCCTGTGCATGACAGATGGCTGCTCAGGGAAAAGAAATGAAATTCTCCTATAAGCACCTGATTCTAGGAGCTGAAGGTTTCAAGGAGAAATGCTGAGTCTCAAGGCCAGGCTTGAGAAAGGGAAACGCATCAAGACACTGCAGCAGCCCAACAAACGGTGCAGCAGGCATGGGTGAGGCTTGCGGTGGTCTCTGACCATGAGATACATGGCAAAGTGATGCACATTCCCTATTTGATAATATTTTGGGGGAAAAGGTGGGTAAAATTCCTGGGAAATGGAATGCCATGTACTGAGGCTCAAAGAAACAGCCTGATGCGTTTATGAAAATAAACAGACAAATCAAGACCTTTATGTAATAAAAGGATTTTTCTGTTGTGAGTCAATTTATTTTGTTTTAAGTCTGATCAGCTTTAATGACGACCCTGAAGCACTTTTCTTGTTTCCCTCCTGTTCAACCAAGAAGAAGCAAAATGGGGAAGTCAGGGATTTCTTCTTCCCACACACAGAGGGGATGAGGCATTGCCCCACTTGTATTTTCAACTCAAACCCACTAAACTGCAGGATGGGACTCAGTTTTTGCCTGTATCACCATGATATAGCACTGAGTTACTCTGGGTGTAAGCTGCAGTGACTCTGGCAGGTATCTGCCCTGTTATTTAGTGTCTGTAAGGAAGAAGAACAATTGCTACTATCTTTTGGATATTTTTTTAATCCTACCCTGAACCTGTTTTCCATCACGAGATGGAGTTAGAGGAATTCAGACTCTGCAATGAACATGGGACGGGGATGTCGGTACTTGACAAGAATTGTGAGGCTCTGAGTGATGTGCTGGGTAGTTAATGAAGCCATCTAGAAAGGCTGAYGTATTTGCATTCATGTTAAAAGAAAATAATAATAATAATAATAATTTGAGGCTGTTGAAAAGTGCTGCTCTGACAGCCCCGGAGAATGCCTCTCATTTACCCACGGACACAAAGCAGCCTCTGCTCCTGATGTGCCACCAGTGTTTTGAGARAGATCAGCCTGGTTTTGGACACGGTTGGTCCCTGCTGAGGATGAACCCCAGACCACCCTCCAACCCATGTCTCTGCCACCTGCAGCCTCATTTCCCAGGCTCAGGGGCAGCTGGGGCTCTTGCAAGCTGCGTGTCCAGACGTCGCTACACCACCAACTCATGGCCATGGCTCATGCAGGGGGCAGCTGTAGGGTGGGAGCTGAGACAAGGGGACCTTCCTGGTCTTGGGGTATCCCAGGCCCTTCCTGCTAAGCCGGGGAGCAAGCCCCTGCCCCAGCACATGCTCTCAATTAAGCAGCATCTTGCGACAGGCAGGGCAGGCAGGGGATCTTGCTGCCTCCATCTTCATGGCATTGCCCCAGCCCTTCCTCCCTTGGCATCATGTACTGCCCCTAAAGACTATACCCTGTCCTGCCTGCACTTTAGTATTTTCCAAAGCATCAAAAAAATCAGGTGAGGAATTCTGCAGCAGCTGTAGCTGGTGATACAAAACCAAACACCGTTTCTATTTGCTGATGTGTGCTTTGGTTTTGAGCGTGCTGGGTTTGGTTTTTGTCCGTCCTTCCTTCCTTCCTTCCTTCCTTCCTTCCTTCCTTCCTTTCCTTCCTTCCTCCTTTTTCTAGGAGCCTCAGAGGCTCTCAGGTCAAATCTCAATCTGCCTGGAGGGCTTTCGGCACTTCCAGGATTCAGTGCCCCATCACAGAGGCTTTCTGGGTCACTTTCTCACTTGTCTCACAGAAATAGTTCACTGCTATTCCACTAATGTCAACTTTGAGGTGACAGAAGAGCCCCTGGGACCCCGACTCCTGTAACCTGCTGCCGCCCAGCCTCAGCTGACTGCACGGTTTCTGGCCAGGCTGTGCTGAGATCTGCTTGGGAACCTTGACTGCAACAGGGCTTTGGGCTAGGAGGAGGGTTGAACTTCCACTGCACACTTAAGAAGCTCCCACTCTGCATCAGGCTTTGCCAGGACATGCTTCGCTGGCAAGAAAGGCAGCGGGGAGGAAAGCAACAGTGAGAAACAACAAGGAGAAAAGCAAAGAGAACTCAGGACTGGGTAATTTCTGGCCAACGATTGTCTCTAATAAGGTTTGACTATATTAATTAATTGAGATGTGCCTTGGAGAGCTGGAGCTGCTGCTGATGGAAGTCAGCCAGGAAGAAAAAAACCTCATTTTCTCTGCAAACCTGCTGATTAGACCAGATCTCTGAGGTTCACTGTACCAGGCTTTGGAGAGACGGGCAGCCTTTCAGGGCCTGTGACAGAGCCACAGGTAGAAATCGGTTGTCATGAACTGCCAAGGGAGGTGGCCAGGGGTGGAGGAGGACAAAGCTTTGCAGTGGGACCGACCTGGGTTGTTCCTTCGCATAAGCTTTTGATTCATTTCCTACATGAAGCCAAAATGCATGTATTTTCCCTGTTTGTGTAGGAAGAAAATCATAAATAACGATATGTTTCATTCAGCAGAGGTTCAGGTCATTGGTAGGACTAAGACTACTCTTAAGTCCTTACACACGCGTTGGCTATGCTGTCAGTCCCAATAACAACTCCCMCATAGACCTCTCCGGGAGGCAGGGACATCAGTGGACTGGATGGACTAGGACCACAAAAGATGACCTCCGGGTCTCAAATAAGCTCTTCCAAAACACCGTGTAGATATTGTGGACCTGTTCTCCAGCTGGGTGCCGGACAGCAACGTGGGCAATGTGGGTGCAAGGTCCCTAGAGAAGAAAATGCTTCAGTCTATTCTTGAGCCTGTCCTGCACTTTGCACTGTGGCTGTGTCCTTTAAGGACACAGAGCATTGGTGTGCATGGTTGGGTGTGTGTGTGGCTGAGCTCATATCCCAGGGGACAACCAGCGTGTGCAGGAATAGTCACCATGTGTCAGGGGGTGCAGGGAGCATGTGTTTACAGTTTGCACTACAGAGTTTTCCTAGGTCTTGGGAAATGTGCTGGAAAAGATGGTCTGTGCATCTTTCCGATCTAAACGCCAGTTATGAACTGGCAGGGAGAGGACAAAACGGTCCTTTCTAACTTTGCTTTTCTGCCATGCAGAGAAACTTTGCTCCTTGTTTTGAACACAGTGTGGAGGAATCAGCAGGTAGTCTTTGTGCCCTCAGTGCCTCCTTGAATCTGGACTCCTGTACATCTCCAAGACCAACCCTCCCACTGCTGCCACGAGAAGTGATAGAGGTCGAGAAACATCCTGCAGCCCTGTTGACATGACAGCAGTAGCACGATCTGAGGTTTAAACACAGTAATATTGACCCAAATGAAAAAAAAAAAATCACTAGAATAGACATGTCTGTATTAGACTCAGTGACTCCCAGTTGCTTTTTCATGTAACTTTTTCTCTTGGGAGTTTTTACATAGGAGCAGAAGGAATCCCTTATATAGCTGTTCACTTTYCCAATTTTTTTCTAAAAAATATAACTCCTGTGGCTTGGATATCAGGGGCTGGGTTTAGACTAGATAGAGTAAAAATGCTGCTAACAAGCCTTGTAACTCCTACTTATAGTTTCCATAGCCAGGACTTGAGAAGATGCTGGACAGAGGTAGGTACTGGATGGCACGGGGTTCAGATGTGCAGGAGTAAGAGATGTTGGGCCAATATTAGGATTCCCTCACTGTCCCTTTGGATATGATTTCAATATGCTTGGAAAGAAACTGTCCCAGTTTTCCACAGATTCTTTTTCTGCCATAAGAGGGAAATAATCAAGACTGAAACTACTTCCACTAATTGTCTCACTATTATAAATCTGAAATGCTGCCAAGTTGCTGCTTCGGAATTGTTCAAACAGCTTTAGTTACCCTTCTCCTCTGAAGGCCAGGCTCCCCAGTAGGACTTTTGTACACCAGGCRGTCATCATGCACCTCAGGAGACATAGTCTGGTCACACAGCCCAGCCCAGCTACAGCCTCAAGTTAATCAAACTGGTGTTCCCAAGTGCTACCTGCCCATTGAAAATTTTGAGGTCGGTAAGGGCTATTACATTTTTTTAAACCTCAAAATAAAAACAAAGCAGGAGGCGGATACTTTCCCCCAAAAGACTGATTCTAAGTGGCTTCAGATGATTGAAAGACATATTTTTGCGGAGGAAGAAGAGAGATGAAATGTTTTCAAGGACCTTTGTTAAACTCAAGAGAAAGACAGCTCACAAGCCCTTCGCTTGCTTCAACCATCGGTGGTTCCTACAGGGTTGTCTGGAGCCATTTGACTGCTGTCTACACTGATGTCTCAAGCAGGTAAGGTCACAAACCTTAGGGAGACCAAGCTTCAGAGAAATCATGGTTATGGGCTCAACTCAAGCAAACTCACCCAAGATCTAGACGTACACTAGACAGCTGGCTCCAGACCCATAGGCATTCATGACCTACCTCCTTCTAAGGTACCTAACTCTCCCAGAAACCTATGGGAAGCTCAATGCCCTAATATGATGAAGACATTTCAATATTTTGGAAGATATTGTCCAAGCCCTGATGGGTAAGTCAACCCCAGCATCTGTCAATAATCTCATGTAACATCAAAGTGATTGGTTTACCTCTGAAAGCTTTGTGATTAGAAATGGAGCCCTTTCAGTTAGTTACCCAGAATGGCATCTCCATTGTCCCTCCTGGCCCCCATGTTTCAGTCTTGGGCATCAGTGTTCTCCCTATCCTTCGATATGTCAATCACTTGCTTTTCCAGCAACCCCTTTCACAAACWTTGGGCTTATTGGATAGTTGGCTGCATGGGGGTATGTACAGGTAAAACCAACAGAAGTTCAGCCAGAAGAAAGGAAGAGAAAGTCCCTGTCCTTGTCAATGCTTGTGAAGAAGCAGGAGGTCAAACAYGGACTTACCCAAGCAAAGCTCTGTGCCCCATATATTTCCTATTCACATTTGTTGGCTGCTGACCCAGTTGTAACTTGGCCTCACAGTGTCCACATTGTGCTGAGGAATAGCTGAGAAATGGCTAACTCCTGGTGGGAAGCGTTTCTTTGGAAACCGAGGTCAGCCCCTTGCTTCTGATGGCATCTTGGGTTTTATCTGTACTACCGCATAAAACAAGCCTGGACAAAATCTTTGGCCCTGGGGTCAGAAGGTACATTCTGGCTTGCCTATGCCCACATGCTTAAACCTTCCCCCACCAGCTCAGACACCTTTACCCATGTGTCCTGGGTCTACGAGACCTCCTAAGTGTGCCAAGGCACTGTTTGTCAGGAGGAGCCAAAACTATGCCAGTGAGCTGATAGATAACCAGAGTGGACAACAGTAGGACAGGGCTTAACGATTCTTAGAATCATAGAATCATAGAATGGTTTGGGTTGGAAGGGACCTTTAAAGGTCATCTAGTCCATCCCCCCTGCCATGGGCAGGGACATCTTCAACTAGATCAGGTTGCTCAGAGCCCCCTCCAACCTGACCTTCAATGTTTCCAGGGATGGGGCACCTACCACCTCTCTGGGCAAACTGTACCAACCTGTTCCTGGCTCTATTGACTATTTCACATGGACAGATGTGGCTTTTGCCTCATTTCATGTGTACATGTACTTAACTTTAGATGTGTGAGCCATGTGGATGTGGGAGTGGTGTGGGAACGTGCTTGAATGTAATTATGGTCATGCATTCACGCGTATGTGCTTCACTGTGAGTCTGCCGTCCCCACGGGGAACCTGTTTTATACTAAAAATGTTTTTGCATTAATGTGTAAATTAAAGTATGACTGCAATAATAGTCGAAAGGGAGCCCAAAAGAGAACAGAGAAGATTGATTATGTGCATATTTTAAGTGCTTTGTGTCTGTGAATGTTTATTTGAAAAATAAGAGTGAAAGAGAAGCACTGACACTACAAATAAAAATAATATAGGGAAATACATCTCTTTTATTATTAAATTATAGATTAAAATAGGAAACGTGGGGGAATATAGAAACATATATCTCTTTGTGGAGGCTTTCTATAACAATCAGCATAAAATAACGTAGCAGTACCTGACAGCTTAAATAAAGATAGGAGCCTTAGCTCCTATCTACACATTTATCTCCTCTGATCCAGACAGGGTAAAGAGGCATAAAAGGCTCAGATAATAGCATCTTTTCTGCACACCAGCTCCCGAACGATAGGCAGATTTTATACTCGGTTACTCCACATAATGTCAACATTGTTAGAAAACAAAAGCACCATGAAGGAACATTTTTTTCCCTCCCTCTCTTTCACTTTTTTTTTTCCGTCTGATCTTTTACCTTGTGATTTCTGTATAAAGTACTATACAGAGGCTCTGTGCCTCTGGACCAGCCCCTGAATTTGTGGGGTAGCAGGACATGGGACAACGGCAACAAGCAGTGAGATTTAGATGGGTGCACACAAATCATATGCACAGAAAGCACCAGCCAATTCACTTAATCCCTGTCCCTTCCTTGCTGCAAGCTGTCACAATATCTATTGTAGTCGACAGCTATCGACCACTGCATGCCATGCCATTAACCTTCGCCACCCAACACGTCAGAAAGCTGTGTGTCACATGTGAGCTGAGCAGCACGTGGGAGGTGCAAGCAGAGCAGCAGCACACGCTGAACCAGGCAGTGAAGCTGTTAAAAAGCCTTACTACAACCAGGTGTTCCCTGTTGTCCATGCTCCATGTCCATGTCCATAACGAGGTGGACTTCATCTTGGGAGGCTTTATCCTGACCCCATGGACCCTCTGAAGACCAGCCTACTCTTTCCCCAAGTCCCTTCAACACCAATAGTTACCCACTGCCCCCTGAGCAGTTCTCCTGCATCCTTGGCATTTTCAAGGTGACACCACGTCAAGCAAACCCAACCTGGAGGAGTTCCTGCAAATTTCCATGCTAATATCCATCTCTTTGGAAAATGTAGCCCTCCCCAAAAGGTGCAGATGGCACAGAACCAAGGTCCTGGGCATTACCCAAGAGACGGCACATCGCATTAGCGTCCACAACTATGCTACTTTGCGATGGTTAACGTCCACAGGACCATACTTCCCCTTTGACGTTGCTCAGCTGCTTTTACCTCCAAGGAGCAGTCCTGAACCCACATAAAGCTCTCACTTTGCCTTTTCTCCCTGGACTTGCAGGCTGCACGGACTACCTTTATGGTCCCAGGAAGATGTTTCTTTGGCTCTACGCAGATATGCATCAGACACTTTACTGCTTAGCTGGGAAAAAATAAGTAGCAGTATGAAAGGAGCCTGGATTTCTAAATCTCCTTTCACATGCACCTTTTCTTCTATGAACTTCACTAACTTTTCCCCCAGTGGGCAACACGGGGAGCTCATTCCCATTTCCACAGCCAATTTCACATCAACCTGCGGGATCTGAACATCTTCTGAGACTTCTATTAAACCTATCTAACCTGGCCAGGGGGCTCAAAATTTATTTGGGGTGGACAGACTGACACACATACACAAGATTTATTTTCTCAGGAAACCACAGGCTGAAGAACAGCATAATTAGCTTGTTTACCTTTGGTTGAATCAACTCGTTAATTCTTACTAGCCTGAAGGGTTTTCTCCAGGGACGCCTATATTTGGCTAGTTGATTTGTTATGAGAAGAAAAAGTTCTTGGCACTTGCTTGAGGAGACAGGGAAAAATCTTGGCAGCAGCTACCTGCATTTTTTGGAAAATGCTTACTTTTGAGTCCCAGAAAAATGGAAGGTGACAATAAGAATAATTGTCCAAGCCTGACTTGGAGCCAGTCCCTCAAGGAGGTCACACCCAAGCTCCTGCCTTCCTTACCTCCATTTCCAGGGAGGATGGGGCCAGGTCTGAGGGCAGGAGGCATCATGTCCTGGGGACAGGGAGGGCCTGGGAGAGGGGGAGAGGTTGAGAGCGGGTCTAAGGCACCAAGAGCAAGGTGGTTTTACTGGAGAGGAGGAGAAGCCACCTCATCATACATTAACAAGAGGCAGAGCCCASGGCTAGCCAAGCCTCTTGGCTGACCCAGACTCATCATCCATCACTGAGCGACCTCCCAACTCTACCATCAAATGACCATTGAGACCCTTAGTTCAGCAGCACCATACCTTCAACATGAGCCTGGGATATATGGGGTGCAGGGAAAAGGGGGTGTGAAAAAACTTTGGCCAACCCTCACTTCCAAGTGTACCAGGCAGCAGGGTGACCCTGCGCCTAGTGACACTGTTGCTGTTTTGGAGGCTACGCAGGCCCCTTGTTTAGCCCATGGATGCACCTAGGACCTGCAGATCCTACTCATAGATGGATCGTTTAATCCTCATGCCCATGACCCACAACTCTCCTAAAAAAATTGCATCAAGCCTCAAGCCTAGCCCAAAAGGAAGCCCTGCAATTTCTTTTTCCAGTAAAAATGAGAAAGAAAAATAGCTTAAACATTTTGCTCCTAATACTCAACTTAAAACTTTTTCTTTCTCTGCTTTATGCTGTTGCTCTCTCTCCTCCCCTCCCTGTCTTACAGAAGTGTGACTAATCCTCTTCCTTCCCTTGCACTGTTACCTTGAAGGTATTTATAGAGTGTGATCATGTTCTCTCCTGTGTCTTTCTTCCCTTTTCAACTCTGGATAAATCAAGCTTCCTCAGACTTCTCTCATGTGTCTTATCTTTCACGAGGTCATTCTAACTGCAATGGCAAGCCAAGAAAGGCTTTGCTTGTTGAAGAGGACACTTCAGAGCTGATACAGCCGCTGCACAGGCTCTGCAAGAAACTTCTGATGGACTCGCTCTGCGTATGCACATCCCCAGCCCCTTGCCGGGTCTGCGTGCATGAGGGTTCACATGCACCTGCGTGCTTTAGAAACAGGGGGATTTATCTGTTCCTGATCAAATTAGGCAGCACTATAATTTATTTTATATTACCTCCTGTCATTGTTAGTGTTCTGCCCTCTGAGCTGCAAGCAGCAGAAAGGAAGATGAATGTAGGGGGTTGAAAGAGATTAAGATGAAACACTTTTGTTCAACAACATCTGTAAGCTGTCTGAGAAATGGACAGTGTCTGGGACGGAAAGGGTAGACTCTTGTGCTGTGCCTAGGTTAGTTAATTGAGGAAACTCAAGGTGCTGGTCCAAATGGCCCAGAGCTGCCCCATCTGTGCTATTAAACTCTCTTCCCCTTCAAAACAGAGCAACCACTTGCAAACCAACTGGGAATGGTCCTTGGCTTGTGCTAGCTCCTGACCAATGCCTAGGAGATAGCTAGCTGGCCATGGCCAAAACCACTTCAGGGATTTTAATAGGTTTGACAATCAAATTCCCATGGCTCCAAAGGCTCCTGGGCACTGTGTGATTTATGAGTGGCCTCTGTGACCCCCAGAAGTGTCACCAACTCCAGGTACTTCCGATCATCACTGTGACCAGAGCCATCAGGTCTGTGAAACACTTGGAAATTTCTCATTGGATTTCTTTCTTTCTCTTTTAACCATGGGAAAATGTGTTCCCTGGGAAAATTTGGGGGTTGCAAGTAGAAAAACAAAGTGCTAAATATTTTAATATTACTTTCTTAATCTTTCTTTTTTTTTTTCCTTTTTTTTTTTTTTTTTTTTTTTTTTTTTTTTTTTTTTGAGTTGAGTAAATTGAAATGGCAGCTCTTTGACTGCTCCCTCCATCCCCAGCTGCTTTCTTGGAGGATAAGAAACCTTGGTGGCTTAGGTGAGGTTCATCTCATTGAACTTAAAGCACCTAAAAGTCAGGGAAAGGTCTAAAATTGCCATCTTGATTCGCTTCGTAGTCCTTGGAGATAACACTGATCTGCAGAGAGGGTAAGTGTCCCCCTGGACCTGTCAACCTCTCTCCACTGATTTAAAGGAAAAGTTCAGAAGACCAGGTGAAAACCAGGTGGGATGAAACCCATCTCCTGCGGCCTGCTGGGACCATCCCTGTCTGGTGTGCGGGCAGGGTCCACTTCTCTTCCTGCCCAGTGTCCCTCTGGGAAGACCAATTTCTGTTTTCTTAATAAAAGCAGGTAAAACAGAACAGGGACATCTGAGGCTTTATTTCAGTCCTCATTTTTCTTCCCCTGGAATTAATCTCAGTAAGCATTTTATTTTCCACTCGCTATCTTTTATTGCAATTTTAACTATTTCTGATTTGTCACTGTTGTTCAGAAGCCAAATTGTACCAAAAGCCCAGTATTTTTCTGGGGGAATGAGTTTCTGTTTTCCAGCCTGCTCTTCTGTCAGAGGCTTTTATTTTTTGCACCCCATGGCTGCTCCCGTCTCTGTGGCACATTGCTGAATTCAGCCCCTTCTCTTTAGCAGCGCACATCTCTAATCCCGGCACAAAGCAGGATTACTGATCCCTGTGTWGGGGATATGGGAAGATTTTCAGAGCAGATTAGTCAACTACTGCACTTGAATTCAGTTCCTGCCTGAGTATAAAAATAAGAGCTCAGTAGATTGTGTGCACAGCAGGTGCTGCTAAAAGTCAGATTGTTCCTGATACGCTGATGAGAAATTTTGATCCCAGCTTGTAGTTAGCTGCTTCACACAAGCACAAATATCCCAGGTCAAACACTGCACTGTCACCTGGTTCTGCCTCACAATAATTCCCCTACCTTAAAAATATCCTTGTTTTACACTGTGATGCAGTAAGTTTGCGTCATTTTCCAAAACCTGAGAGACACCCAGAAACAGATGCCATAATTCCTTATCCTACGGGAAAGCACTCACCCTGCAGATTAGGCATTTTTTTTGAGGAGTTCACTGGATTTCTTTTTGTTATTTGGGGGGTTTTTGTTCATTTGTTTGTTACTTTGTTTTTTGCTCCAGCCCTTCCGATTATAATTAATACTTATTGGCAATGCAATAGCATATAACGAACTCGACTAGAGATCTGGACCCCCTTGAGTCAGGTACTTAATTACTAACAGGCTTTCCAGCACACATTAAGGATTGGCCTGGCTGGGTCTGCAGGGAGGAAGAATGAAGCAACCTCAGGAGAGGGAGATAAATTTCCTTGCATTAGTCCCAGGAGGGTGGTAACTCTGAAGCTGCTTTACCCAGCACATATGCCTCCACACTCCACGCTGACGGATGGGTGCCCGAGCTGTCACTTCACATACACTTCRCCTGCGGGATCTCACGTCACCTTTTGCAGACAGGGGAATCCAATCCCTACGGCTTCCCCAGCTCCGGAATGGCTCTCAGACCTTTACGGTCCTACACTTCCCTCCTCCCAGCTCCTGGATTCCCTGCTAAGGTTCATCTGCATCTTCTGTCCAACCCCTCAGGAGCCCTTTCTCCTCTGCTTCCCACCTCCAGACCAGAATCAGCTCGGGACCTTCTCCACTGTTCCCTTCCCACATCTTCTGGCCCTGGCGGAGAAGTCTTTTGTTGCAAGTTTAACGCAATTCCTGATCTTTTTCCCAAAACAGCAGGAGAGCCCCATAAAGCTGGATCCTAGAGGAGGTTCCTCATCTGGGTCTCAGGACATTTCCTTTAGTTTTTCCCTGCAATTAACATCCTAAATCATCACAAAAAGGAGACGAGCTTTCCAATCAAGTAGGGAAAAGCAGGAAATTCTCTGGGAATGGGGCACCCGACCACCTTTCAGGAGTTCCTTGGGCCAGCACAACTTCTGGCTTTGTTAATTAGGTTTGCTAATGCCTACAAAGCCTGACAATCCCCAAGTGATCCCATCATCTTCCCAAAGGGAACCCAGCTTTTCTCCCTTCCTTTAACTAATCAGATGTTGTCCTGGTTGAAACCAAAGCTTTTATTCCTAATGCGCAGCTCGAGTTCCTCCTCATTCCAGCTCCTGGCAAGGCGGAGAACAACTCCTTCACACTACCTTGAAGGTGTTTGTAGGCTGTGAGCACCATGACCCCTGAGCACTTTTTCCCACACTGGAAGGAAAGCTCAGCTAAGATGACTCTGCCCATGCCCTCTCTCCGAAAGATGATGTGGCTGTGACAGGCAGACCAAGGTGTGCAGTTTGTCTCTCAAGCAGCCTCGCTGGGTTATGTTCTCTAACCAAAAGGAAGAAACAAAACAAACAGATTGGAAGGGGGGAAAAAAAAAAAAAGGCCTACCGTGAAATTGCTATAACTCATGTGTCAAATCTGGGGYATAAATCAACTAACCCTTGCAAGGAGGAGTGTAATTCCTCACCGTGCGGAGGAAACACTTAGGCAAACTCAGCCTTGTCTGGGGCTTTACACAAACAGGTCAAATGGCTTTGATTCATTCCAAGCCCTGTCTAATAATTCAGCATGCTGGTTTGCTCTCCTTTCCATTAGTAGATGGCAAACACATCGTCCTAACCTGCAGCCTTTATTACAGAAGATTCAGTGTGCATGGATTTATGTCGCCTCATGCCTTGTGACATCTTTTTAAGGTGCCTTCTGCTGTACATACCAAACATCAAAGGAAAACACAGACAGCAACAAAGGAAAAAATGCGCGGTGCTACAGGAGACATCTGCTACCTATTTCCAGCTTGCAGGTAACCGAGTCAGCTGTATAATATCTGAGAGATATTGCTGTGAAGGCTGTCATGGGGAGATGCATTTTTCTTCACGTGCACGGAAGTTAAAATCTCAGAAGAAATACCTAGCCTGTTATTAAGACTTGCTTATCCCAAGTCACAGAGACAGGTAGCTCTGAGAAGCTATGAGTTTCTTCCTGGTTTTCCTCTCTGGGGCAAGTCTGAAGAAGGGGCCAGGTTGGCTGCAAGCCAAATCATTGCATCTACAGCCAACACCTGAGGACCCAGTTTGCAGGTCCTGGACACCAGTTAGGGGTGAGGCAGATGAGCAATGGACAGAAAGAAAAGGCAAGTTACAATCATGGTGGACCTGATACTTATGGAGGGTCCAGTATGGGCAACAGGAGGAAAAAAAAACAGAGTGCGAAGCATTCAATAAAGGCTGCTACAGTAAAAGAAGATGAATTGAGAAATTCTAAACCCTTTACAATTGACTTGACTGTTTACGTAAAACTCTCACGGACAAGACCACATGAACCCTGTACAAGTGGTGGCCCAGACACCAGGTTTGCTCCAAAAAATTCACAGCCATCATCCAAGTGAAGGCCCCCTTCCCATGAGGCTGTAGCTGCCCTGTGTTTCCTTTGCTCTGATTAATCAAGGATGATGGGATTTCTCAGGTGGCTGCTGCAGAGGCATCAGCCAGCCTCATTTGATGCAGAGCTTGAAGAAAAGCCTGATTATTTTGGAGATTGTGTTCAATTCGTCCTCTCTGAAGGCACCCGGGAGCTCTCCCAAGACCTATCCTGAGCATCAGCTGGGTCCAGTTCAGCTCTGAGCCTCCGGAGACCTCAAATCACACAGACAGGGACTCCCAAAGACGCTCCCGTTGCCGCCTATCTGAAGAGACTCCACTTCCCACAGGCACCTCTGCTCCTCGTGGGTTTTGCAGCCATTAGCGGCTAAACTCCCTCGAGGCAGAAGAGATCTGAAACACGTGTGCAACGTGTCCTGCAAGGCAGTCTGCAGCACGGACCACTTACGGTTAAAGACCTGCATTAACGTCGAGTCTTGACTCAAATTATGTGTACAAGTAACGAGAAGAAAGGAGGAAAGCAAAACCCACCAGTTTCTCAGGTCTTAACTCACAGCCCTTTAGCATCTGGACCTGTTTAAAATCCCATCCCAAAGTGGACCGCCATCCCCTTAGGGGCAAAGAATAGATGGCTTAGTCTGGCGATGTATGAAAGATGAGCAATTTGATCCTGGTTTTGGAAGAAGCACCAGAAAACCTGCCCCATTCCTTTCTCCTCAATAAACTGGACCCATGAACTTGAAACCAGCTGCCTGCACTTGTGTGTCAAAACAACCCCRCGACTCATATGTCAGCAGTAGCGTGGGGAGTGCTGCTAATAACCCTGTCAAAGCACTCAGCGAGAGCAGGTATCGCAGACAGGATTTTCCAGTTGGATTCAATAAATCAAAACCACAGCACAACTATTTTTACTGCATCTTTCATGCAAACTGCTTCCCAGATGGCTTTGGACAGAAAGAGGAACATGTGCACTGAGGAGCTGCCCGTGGAGGAAGAAGAGGGATTCGCATGAAGGGAGGTGAAAAGAGATGAGACTCAAGAGTGACAGGATATGGCCAAGGCAGTTTTGAGCTGGGGAATATATATCTAGTCTGATGGGATGCAGGGAAACGCTTTTTCCCCATGAGGACAGTGAAGCAGCGGACCAGGGGCCCAGAGAGGTTTATTCGGTCTCCACCTCTGGGGTCATTCATTCCTTCAAGCCACCTGCTGCAGGCAGCTAAATCCCAGTCCCCCCAACAGCTCCAGTCAGATGGACCAGAGAGTGCAGGAGATGACCAGGCTCTGAGGACACACTGGAGGTCTGGCCATGCCCTGTACCTTGCATGGCTGCCATTTGCAGCGGCAGGGAAAAATGTGTCATTTTTCAGGTGACTGAAGGACCCCCAAGGCAGATCTGCAGCTGGCGTAGGGCTTCTTACCAGCTTAGCTCCTGTAAGATGCAGGGAGATGCTTGGAAACATTCATGAAGATAACAACCTTTCTTAACACCTATCAAGCTCGCTACAGCTTAGCAGCCGCCAGCTGTGGCATCACTTGTTATTAGACCAAAATCTTGGAGGAGTCACAGGTAATTTAAATGTGATGTGACCTTAGAAGGTACCTATCCTTCCTGCACACTCATTTTTCTTCCCTATGGCAGTCCCAGGATCTCCTTATCCAGGAAAAATGGCGGCTTCTCCTTCTGGAAATCCTTCCTGCTCTCCGTACAACAGTCCTGAGTCCTTGTCCTCCATCACCTTGATCGCCACAACCCCCTCCTGTACACACCTGGACACACTCCCCCCCGAGTCACACCAAACTTGGTTTTCCTCCTTGTCCATCTCCAAGACCTAATGCCCATCCATGGCTCTACTTCCCATCCACCTCTTCAAACTCATCCTCTCAACCCTGATTTTCCATTCTAATTTCACCAGCCCCAATATGCCCATATTTGAACTTTTAAAGCTGTGATGGCCAAAAGAGATGAAGGCAGCCCACATGGGGTGGTGGAAATGTCTTCCCAGCCCTTCTCTCCCACCCGCTATCACACAGCTGCCACCATCAGTCCATTCAGGCTTGAAGTCCACTGCCAGGAGGTGTTACCAGAGGGAATTTTGACAGATGCATTTGAAACAAGGGAACTGTACTGAACTGAAGATTGACAGGAACAAGCTTTTCATAGTTTTGTTCCTTTTTATTTTTTTCAGTGAAATGTGTCCTTCTAAAAAAAATTGTTTTAGCAGGAGAACTTCCTTTGAATTTGTCCTCTTCCACTTTTAGGTTGAGAAGAAAGAGGTCATTTTTTTTTTTAAGGAAGAAAAAGGAATATAAAGTCCACTGGAGGGAAAAAGAAATCATGGATATCTTGGTAGCAGAGTATTTTTACTGAAAGGTAGCAAACTTTAGTGATGTTAAAAGTCATATTTAAAAATGACCAAGTGGAAAGTTATAAAAATGAACAAGTCTTGCGTGAAAATGATGAAGGGAATTTCAGGCACAATAGAAGTCTTCTGTGAAAATTGCCAGGAGAGCAGAGAAGACATTTCTGTCTCCAAAAGCAAAATAAAACACTATTCACAGTAATTAATACTAATTATYAGACTTAAGTAGTACTAATTTTTACCCAGCAGTAATTACTATTTAAAGCTCCAGAGCTCTGGAAAAAATACTTTCTGGGTGTGGTGAGATCCTTGCAGAGGAATTTGCACAGTGTTTGAGGACAGCCTGTTGAGGGAGAAGTTTTATTTCTCCTCCGCGCCGATACCAAGAGACATAAATATCACATTCTTATTGATGCAAATAACGGATTGCTCCTGTCAGAACTGACAAAGGCACTAATTCAAGGAGCGTTTCCCTCTCTCATACACACAGACACATTTTTAAAGAGATTTTTGCTCTCCCCCTGGGATCTGAGTTCCCAAACCAGGTGAAAATCCGCCAGACGATCTCTTGTGTTTGATTGCATCTGTGAAGAGCCTGTGGGAAACATATGCCAGAAATTATGCTAACGACTAAGTGCAGTAAAACTTGCCAGGTAAACACGGCAGTTGTCAGCAGAAGACAGACCAGATGCCATTTCAGGATCCTGCCCTCCATCGCAATGGTCCAGAAATTGCTCTTGGTCCCATGGGGACTTCACAACAAACTACTGCTTTCAACTCTAGCCCAAATTTTCATTCTCATTCTTTAATTATTATTTTGTTAGCGCAGGGACTGATGTGACCTCTGAAAGGTGCACAAGGGATAGGCAATGCTTTGGGGGTTGGTTACAGGTGTAATCCAGTGTCCTTCTGAAATTAATTATATTCTTTATGTTTAATTATATCAGCGCTTTCTAGAGCATTGATTTTCCATAAAGTCTTCCTGAATGCCTCACCACTGTCTTGTGGGTGGGATTTCTAGCCAATACCACAGGTGCAAGTAAATATCAGGGGACATCGAGACAGTAATGAACTCCAAAGCCATGTCCCTGTCCCCAGCTGTGTGCTCTTGTTCTGTCCTTGACACTGGCACTGGCATTCATGTGGCTACTGGTGAGACAGATCAGGGAGCTGATCCGGCTGAAGAGTGGTTGAGGGGGAAAAAAAATTGTGTTCAACTATATAAGTTGCCTGGTCTGGGTCACCCTGTGTGCCTGTGCCACCAGGGAACTGGGTATGAAGTAACAGCAGGAGCTCTCCATCCAGGCTGGATGATGGTGACGCTGCCTAGTCCCACCTTGGAGAGCCGCAATTTTTCCAAGCCATGCCTCCTCCACCCAGAATCATCCCAAAAATGGCAGGGGGACACAAATGCAAAAAGCAAGGCACTCACACTGCAGCCCATGTGGTTTGCAGCCAGCATGGATGAAGCTGGGAATTGTCATGCTTGCAGTTGCAGAGGTCGCTGTCTCCAGGCTGGTACCCTGGCACCCCCAATCCCTGYGGGAGATCTCCCCAGGCACATCTAAACGAGCAGCCCTCGTCCATCCATAACACAAACATCTAGAAAATATCTAGAGAGCAGGCTGAGGGCATTGAATGGCATCTGCTGGGATGGTGCTGAGCCTGCAGGGGTCAAATACCAGTTCAGAGATGAAAAGGTCCTTCTGGAGACCCCCAGATCAGAAGGCCAAAAGGTGAATACTAGCTGATGGCTTTGCTCTGGCTTGGACTGGAGGTGATGAGTGTACCCTTAAAACCTTCCCCCTATTCCCAATTGCATTGCTGACAATGGAGAGCTGGCCATTTGCTCTTTTCTTTAAGTCCGCTTTCTCTAAAGAAAATCAATCAGTCCACCAGTCAGTCAATCAGGCAGTCAATCAGTGAGTCAGTCAATCTGAACCACTTGGAAAATGGATCCTGCAGAGACCTGGACTCCCACCCGGAGGTCCTGTGAGCCTTGCAGGAAAAATCTCCAGCTCTGAGGGAGGCTGAGACCTTCCCCAGCCCAGGGCAGAGCTCCAGCCCCTGCGAGGCAGGAGCTGTCCCAACCTGGGGCATGTCTAGGTCCCGGTGCTCCTCCAAACCCCTGGAGCAAAGCACTCCCTGGCTGGAGATGGCCCCTCTTGGGGGGTCAAAACCCAGCCCCCGCCTTTGGGACTTGCAAGAGTTGCTGCTGCTGACATCTAGTGACAGGGAGAGCCGGCAAGAGGAGTTACCTGGGGCTCTTACAAAGCCTTCCCCACCAAAGGGAAAACCTACTCAGGGTCTTCCCCAGGAGGGGGGCTCACAGCAGGGATGCTCGGGGTGCCGAGTGCCGGGCGGGACGGGATGTCCCAGCCACTTTGATACATCCCAAGACCTTTTCCTCCCCCAGTGGCTACCCGAAGAGGACCGGTGCATCCTACCCCGTGCCTCCCCACAGCCTTTCCTGGTCTATTTAAGCACAGACTCATTCTTGGGTTTGCTATCTCAAAGAAGCACAGGGAGGGGGAAAAAAAAAATACCCTAAGGGGAGCTAGCGGAGTTGCAGCCAGGCAAAACCAGGCAGCGAGGTAGCTCCCAGCCGTGGCTGCCCGCTGCTGGGTGCTGCCAGCCCCCGGGCTGCAGCCCCTTCACGCATGGCTCTTCCCAGGGACCTGGGGAGCCCCGGGAGTTGCACGCAGGAGAACCGTCTGCTCCGAGCTGGGGAGAAGCAGGATGCGAGCGGGATGCTCAAAGCGCGGGTGCTGCAGACCACATCCCCGCGGATACGGGAGCATCCCACAGGGGACAGCATCTCCCAACCACGACAGTGGATGAGGGCTGCCTTTAGAGCTCACATAGGGATGGGGGAGACATCTGGGGTCCTTAGCTCCCCGGTCCCGGTGCAAAAAAAAAAACCCCGAGGACAGCCAAATTTTGCGGGGGTGCGAAGAAATCTGCAGTGGGAACCCCTGAGCACACACACACACACACGCACGCTCGGGTCAGGTCGGCGCTCAGGACATGGTGCACGGTGCTGGGGCTGCCAGCCCACTCCCACCGGCCCCGAAACCCCGACATTTTCCAGCTTCACCATCACCGTGGGGCTCCCGGCGCTGTGAAAATCTGCTCCCCCACCCGCCCCGGCCCCAACACATCGCTCCAAGCTCCTCTTCCCCAGCAAGAAGTGCCTTAATTCCCTCGGTAAATTTAGCCATTTCCACGGCAAATAGGACTATCCAGAGTGACAGTCAGAAAGATCCCAGCGCTTGGGTCCAGAGCAAACGAGACAACAGAAAGCTGGGTGATGCTAGCCCAGGGCTTGCCACTGCTCCTGGGGTGCTGGGGAGCGGGAGACCTCCCGTGCCCGGGGGTGGCCGAAATGCAAGCAAACCCCAGCAGAAAGTTGTGTGTGTGTGTGTGTGTGTCTGTGTGTGTGTGTGTGTCCCTCCCCGTGCCGCCGCGCTACTCACCCAGGAGGATCAGCGTGCAGAAGTAGAGGATGCCCCTCATCCTACCGCTCGGCACGGTTCGGATCACACCGACTCGGCACGGCTCGGTCCGACCGGCCCGGCACGGCTCGGCACGGCCCGCGCAGGCGGTGCCGGAGGATGCGCGGAGGCTGGGCAGGGCGGGAGGCGTCCCCGCCGCCCCGGCCCGGCCCTCCCGGGGCGAGCGCTCACACCGCTGCCGGCTCGGCCCCGCTCCGGCCCCGGGTCATGCCCGCAGCCGGGCCGGGCAGCGCGGGCTCCCGCCGGCCGCTCTTCGCCTCATCCCTCCGGGGCAGCTGCGGAGAGGGCGCTTCCTTGCTTTTTTAATTATTTTATTCTCCCC